>OZ023266.1:37757141-38059641 GCA_964006375.1 Tillus elongatus | reverse complement strand
ACATATTAGCTATTACAAACATTTTTATGAAAATTCACGTCCATAACGCACTTGCTGCGTAAAGACTTTCTTATTTGGTTATCTTATTATTAATCATATTTTATTTGGTTGTACCTACAGTAAAAACCTTTATATAAATCTTCTGAGACGAAACATTTGCTTCCCATCCAATACGAGTATTTGACATTTATTAAGCCTTGAAAGACTTGACATCTTTAACGTTCTGGTCAAATTTTTGAAACAGGCAAACACCAATATTTAAGGAAGAGGTGCAAACTATTTAATATATAGTAAGTTTATGTGTATGAATATATGTAAGAATTTCAATTTTGTTGTGGCTAAATGACCTGTTTCCGACTAACTCTCTCAGACACACCCACACACTCTGTTCCACAAATTAAATAAATATCTTTTCTTAAGCAGGAGAGGTTTTGATAGATCCCTTACCTTCAAAACCAAATATCCCAGACTTCTAGAACGTTTTAACACACATGTAAGCTTCTTTGTGCTCCATAACATATAACTTGAAATACAAACACAACCGTTATTTTACTAAAGTGAATCATCGTAATTATTATTATTATAGCTGATCAAAAGAAGTGGGCAAGGTTATGGTATCTACCATTGCACAATAATAATTTATATATCTGGACCACGTAATATTTAAATGTACAACAAAATAAATTGAGCTGTTGTTTGTTCACGGATTGTTTCTCTGCAAGACAGGCGTATAATGTACAAGCTACACCTGCTTATAACATTAAACCTGAAGCACCATTATAGACATGAATTGGTGTAAAACTGGAACTATAAAACAAAATTGTGTATATTCAGTGTATTTTGTTTGATTAACATCAGTCTATTTCCCCGACTATCGCCAATCAACGACGCCAGGATGCAGTTTCACCTCATCATCCTAGAAGCTTTGCCGAATCCCTTCCTTTTTCTAATTGGGGTAGGGATCTTTAACGTGCCTAGTATCGTATGGTACACGAAACCGATAGCTTGACGCATGTACTGATGTGCGGGACGTGCAGGCACTTGTTCAAACACAATGCCACAGATTCGGTTAATGTACATATCTTGGAGTATGAACTACAAAATAAATTGAATTTATACTGGGAATTAAACTCGGGAGTCCGTTGTGTGCAAGTCATACGTGCTGAGGTTTTTAAAGCTACATTGAAAAAACTTAACGATGGATTTTTAAATTACAGCTTTGAATAGAGAATAAAAGAGCTTTCGAAAAGGGTACCCCACCTAGCTTCTTTATTTATATCAAGGGGGTAAAACGTTGCCAAAATCGACGTGTTTGCATGGTTTCCGAAAATTCTCTGGGAAATCCTGATCCCGGATGCAACCGTAAAAGGTATACACCCTATATATATATATATATATATATATATATATATATATATATATATATATATATATATATATATATATATATATATATATGCTGTCCCACGTAGAGTACGGATCACAATTGAATTCTGAAAATTCGCGCAAGTGGGTTGCTCGAAATTTTCAGTTCACTGAAAATATTGACGTCAGTAAGGGACTTCCGGTTATGCCGGAAGTAGACGTCAACTTTCTTATTTCAAATGGGAGATGGTGTTTTTTTATTACGGATCTAGATTGCGCGTCAAATTTTATGGTAGGTTTTACTAACATATTATATCATTTTTCTCAACCGTTTTCGACATATTTGACTTTCTTCAAAATGTTCTTAAAAACATTGTCACATTTACACACCTGTATCTCTCTTGTTTTTCAACCTGAAGAGTTAAAATTTTAAAGTGTAGATTCTAAAATGCCACAAAATATTTGGAATTTACTAAAGCTAGTACAAGTTAGACAGGGTGTCCACAATATACCAGTCAATCGTGCCAATTTTAAAACCTAATAACTCTCTTATTTTAAATAGAACACCCGATATTTTATAACGTCATCTTCCGAGATAAGTAAAATATGCGACTTTTGAATATAACTTTTATTTACGAGGAGTGTAATCAAATTATTAACAAAAGATGTCATGTGGTTGCAAAGAGATTTCCACATAAACACAGACTAACTCGTTACATGATCAGAATACTACTAAAAAAAATTTCTAGGAATGGAGTGTTTCGTCCAAAACGTCATAAGAGTAAAGCATTATTAGGAAACAAAGGTATTTGTGTGTTGTCACTTCACAATAAATATTCGAAATTTGCACCGTTCACTTCGAGGCATTTGATGGCTCTTTTAATGATGGTGCCCGTGGCTCGAGAAAGATAATCTTGCACCATTGCGTTGAAGGCCTCTAATACTCTAGCTTTCATATCTTATTTTGTAGTAGGTGGTAAACGTTGTTCTTAATGCACGCCCAGATACTAACATATAGTGGAGTCAAGTCTGGTGAGCGAGCCGGCCAACGATGAGGACCACCAAATGTTTCCTGGACTAGGTCGCTTACTATCTGTGAGTTGTGTGGTGGAGCTTCATCTTGTTGATACCAAACTTCTGCAGCTTCGTGTTCATGCAAGGAGTTCAGCGCTGGTATTATATATAGGCAACCTGATAAACTGACTAATAATTATTTATTATCGCAAATAATGTTTAAATATCTTCAAATCGGTGGGACTTAGGTATAGGGAATGCTGATACCAATCGAAAGAACAATAAAAAGTACATGAACTAACGTTATAAAATATAGGGTGTTCTATTTAAAATAAGAGAGTTATTATGTTTTAGAGTTGTCACGATTGACTGCTCTATTTCGGACACCCTGTCTAACTTGTACTAGCTTTAGTAAATTGCAAATATTTTGTGGCATTTTAGAATTTTTATTTTAAAATTTCAACTATTCAGGTTGAAAAAAAAAAGAGATATACAGATATATATATATATATATATATATATATATATATATATATATATATATATATATATATATATATATATATATATATATATATATATATATATATAGGTATATACATACAGGGTTGCGAATAAGTAACGCAACAAGGCCAATAACTTTTAAACCGAGAAAAGCATCGGACTCAAATGATGTAGGGCTGCATAGCAGATTATTTGCGACTATTGGTGGCATTATCGAATTTTTTCGAAGCACCCCCCCTTTTGGAGGGTGACAACCCTTTATTTTCTTAAATAGCAACATGAGTCATGCGACACATTTTTGGAAAGCGTATTCGTCGCACTTTTTGATGGTATTAGTTATTTTTAAGTTGTCTGGCAAGAACGAATAACAATTGGCTCTTCATAAAATGTATTTGGGAAAATGATAACATCTTACTTTATTGAGAAAGATGCCCTTGAACTTCTTGACAATAGTAAAGCCTCTTGTCGAACTGATTAATAGTTTTGCAGTGATGCATTAGGCAGTTCTTAAAAGGCCATCGCAATTCGGTCTCGTAGCTGATCCAAATTTAAAGACCGATCGTTGTAAACAACGCTTTTTACATGACTCCAGAGAGAGAAAAATCAAGTGGAGACAAATCTGGAGACCCAGCTGGCCACTCAAATGGGTCCTCTTCTGGCTCTCCGTCGTTTTGAAGATGTCATATTAGTATTCTCTTACCTCTAGACTGAAGTGGACTGGAGCGCCATCTTGTTGGAAGCATAAAAGAATATAAACGTAGAAAGTTTGTTTGTGGTTTCTTTCTGTAGGTCTTTTACAAAGCATATAATATAAAAAAATTTAATAGTTTAAAGTTTCGAAGTTTTCATCCCCTGATGACGCTAACTTTGTTAGTCAATCGATCGTCTTTAAATATGTATTGTCGTGATTTGGTTTCTCCAAGTGTACCTATCTCTTACGCTACTTTGATTCTTTTTGCCATTGTTGCAGATTTATACAACTTTAGACACTGCATTTAAATAAACATAGTGGTTTTAAGATTTTCGTAGAATATGTGATAATGCAGTTTAAATGATGGTACACTTCAACTGCTTTAAGGTACTGACCTACTAATCTGCTAGTTGTTACAGCTTAAACTTTTATGATGACTTAATTCATTTTGTTCAATTGGCGTATGTGTTTCTTATTGCGATTTCAATGTCCTAGTTCAATGCAAAATCAAACTGAGGTCACTGACAAGTAACAGTCTATACTAAGTGTTTGATAAGAAGTGACCCAGATGTGTTACAAGCGAACAATTTCTCTCGAATGTAGTTCCATAGTTCCAGTATCAAATTGTTGTTATGTAAAACCCACGTATCTGCATGTGCAAATATTCCTTGGCAACACTAAATCGTTAGTCATTGATTATGCTGCATTGCTTAGGTGTCCGAAAAATGTACTTGGTTTGACAAATTATATTAGTGAATTTTGTAGAAAAAATTCACTAATGGAGAGATCCCGACTTTTGAATTTTAAAAAAATTTTTGCAAATGAGCGCGAACTAGGACCCCTAGGACCCATATCCGGGGTCAGTTTCAATTTTTATATGTTATATATATATATATATATATATATATATATATATATATATATATATATATATATATATATATATATATATATATCACCGATAACTCAAAAAATAATATACAGATTTTTATAAAATTTGGCACATACCTTCCTTTTGTAAATGGCTTGGATACGTTCGTTAGTTAAGCAAATCGGACAAGGTTTTCTGGGAAAATTTTGAGTTTTCATTCGAAAAAAATTTATATCTCCGGAATTAACAAAGTAAGGGCGACTAAATTTGGTACGCGGGTTCATATCGTCTTAGGTAAGCTACCTACGAAAAATTTAGCTCTGTAGATTAAAAGACAAAAAAGTTACAGGCATTTAAAGAAAAATAAATTTGGGTTTTCCTCAAAACGTCAAAGTCGCGATTTAAAATGTCTAAATTGGTAATATTTAAGCAATGATCCTGAAATTAATATGAGCTATGGAAAGAAAATGTCTCAAGAAAAATGCTTTACAAAGCCTGAACTCTTAGTTTCAATTGTCATTGTCCTTCATTTTACTAAAATATTCCCCGAAAATTCATTTAAAATAGACCCTTTCTCCGATGTTTCGGCAGTAGTGTTGGCTATAGAGGTTATCGTTTAATGGTATATCATGTTTGTCAAATTTTCGTAAAAAATCTTAAAAGCTCAATATATCCGTTATTATGCAAGTTACGAAAAAAAAGGTATACATTAATTATAGGGTGTCTAGAGCTACATCTTAAAAATATTTCCACAATTACAGGTTGGCCAATAAGTCGTTGGCAATTCAATTTTTTTTTTTTTTACAAACACGCCCTATGTTATTGCATTTTCCATCGAAATATAATACATCTTTGTAAGAAAAGAAATTCGGGACGCAGCAAGTGCGTTATGGTAGCGAATTTTCATTAAACGCTTCAAATTTGAATAGCTCAATTTGCTATTAACCTATAAGGTTGACCAGGAAACCAGTTTTTTTTGGGAACAATTTAAGTTTACTTTCGGAAATTTTTGTACATTTTCAAACAATAAAATTATTTTGATGAAACATGGCACATTGTTTCTACTATATAGATTGATGCCTGCTTTCTTAAAAAAACATGTTTGCTATTAACATTTTTAGGTAGTACACCGCTAGTATAAACAATGATTAGAATATATATATATATATATATATATATATATATATATATATATATATATATATATATATATAAGGAGAAGGGTTAAGGGCGAAGCCGCAAGGAGACAACCGCATACATGTTTTAAGCTTATTAGCCATCATCAGTACGGTATAGCCAGGTGAAGATGGGAACATTATGGATGAAGATGCAAAAATACACGGAGTCACAACAGGCAACCAACCAGTGCACATTTACAGCAACAATTGGAAGATCCTCAATCCGAGGGAAACTACTAAAAGAGCCATAGAGGCAAAAAATCACCTGCGTGAGCATCCGGAGCCCAGGAAGTTATACTAACTATAACAGGATTTAATCCCGTGTTATAAATCCTGTTGTAGTTTATATATATATATATATATATATATATATATATATATATATATATATATATATATATATATATATATATATATATATATATATATATATATATATATATATATATATATATATATATAATTCGCGTAGCCTTTAGAAAAAAAAATTCCCGAAATCATATTATTATCAAATTTGGTATCCAGCCACGATCCACTGCTGCAGGTCTAAATAAAATATTTGCAAGATGAAGGCACTTCTAGAAATACCAGAAATCGGCTCCATCTTTGTTTTTTTAATGAAAATACACCATTTTGATTACATACTTGGATTCTCCATTAAATTTTGAGTCCAGAACGTTAGAATTTTTCATCCTCTGATGACGCTAACTTGGTTAGTGAAACGATCGTCAGGTCTTTTAAAATGTGTTGTGGTGATTTGGGCTATCAAAGTGTACTTATCAGTGCTCATCACAGGTTCCAATCTTCACTTAGTAGAAGAAATTATGTAATAAGTGTGTTTTACAAAGCCTTAACATTCAGCTTCAATCATCATTGTCCTTCATTTTACTAAAATATTTTAGGAAAATCCATTTCAAATAGATCCTCTTTCTGATGCTTTGAAAGTAGTTTCAGCTGTAGAGCTTATGGTTTAATAGCCTATATTTTAGCAAATTTTACCAGAAAAAAATCGTTATTGAGAACACCGCTACTTAAGAAATTTAAAAAGAATACTTCAAATGAGCGCCAACTAGAATCCCTACAACACATATACGGGGTCAGTTTAAGTTTTTGTCTGTTTACGCACATACAGGGTGACGCATTTCTACGCTAAAGCTTAATATATTCGTTATTATACGAGATATGAGAAAAAACTATATACGTTAATTATAGGGCGACTTGAGCTGCATCTTATAAACCTATTTAATACTCACAGAGTGGCCCATAAATCGCTGGTCATACACACTTTCTTTTCTTAATAGAACACTACTTATGTTATTGCATTTTGGTATTTTCCGTCGAATAACAACGCATGTCTGTAAAGAAAAAATGATATCTTTCATCCTTTTTGAGTTATTTGAATTGTTTTGTAACTTTTCACGTTTTTGGCACGCAACACAAACACATATCACAAATTGTAATACCGTGTTTTTACCAATACATAGCGCAGCCCCGTGGAAATTACGCATTCAGAAAGCTTTTTGTTTGTATTACTCGTCGAAAGAATCGAGCTGCCGTATACAGGCACTCTCAAATAGTGGCTCAGTTTGAAAGTTTTCTCAGAAATGTTTTTAGTGTTTCCGTAGAAATCATTTTTTGTAAGATTTTTGTAATATATTGGCATTTAATAAATGTCGAATTCTTGTAAAAAATATAATTTAGTGTAACATTACCGAAGGCAATTTCTGTAACAAAAAAAAAGTAACGAAACGGTGAAAAACGATTTTTTTGCAAATTTTTATATATATTTTTTTATTTTCAATCTTGGTCCTAAAGCTGTTTGTGATTAATTATATCTTGGCAGGTGTGTAAATAGCTTGGAGAGGTTCATTGACCAGGAAAATCGGCGCAGTTTTTTCTGGAACTTTTTAAGCTTATTTTCGGAAAATGTTTGTACTTTTTGAAGCAACAAAGCTATTTTAATGAAATATGGTACATTGTTATATAGGCTATACTGCCAACCAAATGTCCTTCTTTTAAAAACAAGACATCTTGGCCACCAAAAACATTTTACACTTGCTGCGTCTAGACTTTTTGAAATTTCTTTTAATTCAATAGTCGCAATCTCACCATTGATGTTTTTTTTTTTCTACGAAAAATTTATTAAAAATTAAATTTTTCCAAACTTTATGGGCATAGTGTAGTGTAAGTCTCACATTCATCTGTTTTATGAAATATCATTCTAATTTGCTTACTGCGATACATTTTATGGCATGTTATAGGAATTAAACGTCTCTTCCACGTCTTTACCTATAGATACGAAGCGATGAAAACAGTGTTTGTCAGAGCAGGATTTTTCGATCACAGATTATTGACTGCAACTGCAGCGTTTAAATTAGTTAAAAATTTGATGTCGAGAACAAATTTTGTGCTTCTTGCAAAGTTCACTGGCCTCTTTACTCCACTGTAGCTGCGGACGTTGGCATACCGATCGATCTGGCTCTGGGTCATCCTCTACAGATCTTTATGAAAAGGAATATATAATAAACACCAAATACTGCCAAAAGCGAATTACATAAGTTAGAACTCATTACATATATTAACTGCGAGATCTCGAAAAATACACTCAGTTGATTCGAAAATCAAAACAGCAAAAACCATAATTTGTTTGTTTTTGCCCTAGTGTGTGAAAAAAACCGTCCCATGTTAAATACAGATATCGAGACTGATTATATATATATATATATATATATATATATATATATATATATATATATATATATATATATATATATATATAAAGCAGGAAACACAGACCGGTTTCGTCCTTCTTAGGACTCCTCAATTTGCGCTCCAACAAGTCGGTTTTAAGGCAGGCATTGTCATGATATGCAATAGCGCCATCTCTAGTTTGTAATGATTCTAGGCGTCCACGTACATACAGTAAATCAACAAGGAAGCTGTGGGTAGAAAAGTAACAAGCGAACACAACTACTCACCTGGTTAATACCACGATTGGCATTGAATTACATTACTCGCTCATCACCATTACTTCAGTCCTGCCTGTATTACTAGTAGGAAGTAAAAAGCGGGAGCCACAGACCGGCTTCGTTCTTCTGAGGACTCCAATATGCCATACTTTCGCTCAAATAAGTCAGCCTTAAGGCAGGCATCGCCACAATGTGCAATAAAGAATGGCTCAAACGCCATCTCTGGTAGTCTTACGGTTCTAGGTTTCCACAGCAGCTTTCGCGTACACACAATCCAGCAAGAAGGAAGCTGTGGGAAGAAATTTCACGAGCAAAAACAACTACTCTTAGTATATATATATATATATATATATATATATATATATATATATATATATATATATATATATATATATATATATATTCACATGAATCCTGGTTGTCTGGCACTTTGGTTAACTCAAGATTGTCTTTATCGACGTAGAGACTATTATCCCAAATACGTGGGCCATGTATTATTTATATATAGTACGGTGTCTGAATTATGTTATATGTTCTTAAAATCTACTTTCTATGAATCTTTTAGTTCGCCCAAAATATTTAAGTTTACAATTCTTGCAACCTATTTTATAGATTCCCGTCATCGATGGTTTTATTTTAATCTTTTAGGATTTCTAGCAAATGTAAAATGTATCTTTGTGTGGAGATTTTAGGTGAAAATCGGCTTTCTTAAAAATGTCATTGGGATACATCGTAGTTAGTGGTTAAAATCGTAAGCAGGCAATGTTTTTGTTTATTTTCTCTTGTCTGGAAGTCGGGAAGACTGCTAACAGTTTTTTTATGTTTATTAATTACTTCCCCTGCTCAGCAAATAGATAACCGTCGTTTGTTACATCTAACGGGTGTTTTCTTTAGAGGTGGGGAACTTTAAATTAGCAGTACTATTTTCTGTGACAGCCGATTTGACAGTTATTGGTTCTTTTGAGGTAAGTTTGGTTTTGCAATTCATCGTGAATAGTCTTACGCCGGAGCATCGTTTAAAAATTGTTCAAATTTTGTTTGGAAAACACGGTTCAATTCAGGACACACATCGGCTATTACACGCGTTTTACGGTGCTCTTAATCGCCCATCAGAACGATAAATTCGAGAAACTATGGATTGCTTCCGCGATACATTTACCATGTCCCAACTGTCAACGGCTCTCCAAATTTCCTGGTGCCAGCACAGAGTAAACTAATAGCTGATGCAATATCCCCTTTCTTTATTAGAGAACTTTATTGAAACTATTAGAATTACATTTGATCAAGGATCAAAAACATTATTAGTAAGTTACATATAAATATCTTTAAATTCCCAGAATTAACAAGTGCTCTGCGGTTCCAATTTATCTTAAGAAGTATATGGGGGTCGTTGTTGCCTTGTGGGACAAGGACTTTTAGATTGTATGGAATCACTTTCTTGTGGACTCGCTGGGAAGCTTGCCAGGGATTCTCTGAGTTTAACTTCTCTAAGAGTGACAGGTAAAGAGTGATTGTTCTCCTGATCTTGAGTACGTGGAGGAATGCTGTAAGAGGCCTGTGAGAATATCAAAGGTGACTGAGGAAGTTGCGTGGTATCAACAGTATCTGAAACGCTACCAGGTGGTTTTTCTGGTGGCTGAGAAGAATAAAATTGGACAGGTAAGGCCGCAGTCGTCTCCATTTTTTGATATGGAGCAGGAATATGGAACCATCGGTTTCTTCTGTAAACTGAACCATTACGCCCTACGAGATTGATCTAGGTTGAGGAACTATTTGGATTACTCGACCATATGATCTAAGATTTGTTACCCAAACTATATCTGCAACTTTTAAATCAGGTAACCTACTGATAAATTTATGCCTCTTATTATAATTACGCATTTGCCTTTCGTTTCTCTGTTTTTCTTTATATTTCAACGGATTGGGATTGACTTTTTTGTTTAATTTAGACGGCAAGAGCGGTACTACAGTTTTCAGTTTTCTGTTTATTAGTAATTCAGCAGGACTGAATCCATGCACAAGAGGAGTAGATATGTAAGCTAAAAGAGCAGAGTACAGATTGTCAAAGTTTTCTTGATCAAGTTTTTTGAAATTTTAACAGCAGCTTCCTCAGATACATTAGATTGGATATGGTATGGGGAACTGGTAATGTGATTGAAGTTATATAGTTGCGATAATCCACGAACATTTTAGGAAAATTGTGTGCCGTTGTCTGTCCTGGTTTCATCTGGAATACCAAAACGGGCAAATGACTTTTTAACTTTATTTATTGTAGCCTGTTCATTTAAACTGCTCAATCGATCTAACTCAAAACATCGGGAATAGTAATCGACAATTATACGAGACCACTGTTTGTAGTAGAATAGATCCATACCTAGTCTCGGCCAATGCCTAGAAGGTAGGTTGTTTTGGTAATGTGATTCTTTTGAATTGTTGCGTTCTTGTAAATATTTTGGGCAATTTTTATTACATTTTCTAATTGAGTCGAAAGTCCTAGCCACCATATGGATATTTTTGCTCTTCGGCGACACTTAGTGATACCCTGATGACCAGAATGTAAGTACCCCAGACACTGTAATTGCAGTTTATATAACCAATCAAGAACCTTTAGTTAGGTAAGGTCCAACAACACTTAGTTCATGGCGATATTGATAAAACAGAGAAAATTCTGGGGAAAGAGAGGGCTTATTTGCCAAACCTTGAGAGCAACATTTTCTCAACTTTTGGCAAATCGGATCTTGTGCCTGTTCTGATCCGATTTTATGCAAAAAAAAGCATCTTTTATAGGATGATGTTTTTCAACTGAATTTACAAAATTCTCAGTCTCATATACAAATCACTAGATTCAACATCGTCATCCCGTGGAAGAGGATTTCGTGACAATGTGTCTGCTATAACCAATTTTTTTCCAGGTAAGTATGAAATATTATAAGTGTATCTCATCAGTTGAATTCTGAATCTCATAAGACGAGGACTTAAATCATAAAGTGGTTTTGTTTGGAGGGTCTGCAAAAGTGCTTTGTGATCTGTCTCTAAAAAAAATTTAATACCAGTGATATATTCTTTAAATTGCCCTGTTGCCCAAGTGAGAGCTAGGGCTTCTTTTTCTATTTGTGATAATCTTTTTTCAGAGTCATGCAATGTGCGAGAAACATACGCTACTATTTCTCGTTGATTATTGCTCTCCTGTAATGGGCAAGCACCTAAGCCAAAGGATGAAGGGTCAGCACTTATGATGATCTATTTACTTGGGTCAAAGAATCCTAATGTAGGGACTGAAGAGAGAGTAAATCTTTATTTTTTTAAAAGCTTCTATTTGAGGAGCATCTCATAGAAATGAAACATCATTTTTTATAAGGCTAGTCAACGGCTTGAAAAGTTCAGACTTATTTTTAATGAACCGCGCGGAAAAATTTACCGTTCCAATAAACTGCAATAATTCAGTTTTATTAGTTGGAGAGGGCATTTTTATGATAGCATCCGTAAGTTTTGGATCAATAGATATACCATTTTCATCAATAATGTAGTCCACATAGTGAACCTGTGAAACGCCAAAGATGCTTCTTGCTATATATATTGACACCTTCTTTCTGTAGTCTAGACAGAACTCTATTCAATATTTCTTTTTGTTTCTCGGGATCGGATGCAAAGACTAATTTATCATCTAAATGGTAGATTACTCCTTCAATTCCTATTAACAACTGAGCAATTTTGGACGCGAAGTATACGGGTGCATAGGAAATACCGAATGGAACCCTTTTTAAGTAAAACCTTCCGAACGATGTTATGAAAGTCGTTAATAACTGACTAGCTTTGTCTAGTTTATGCTGAGAGTAACCCAAATTTAAATCAATTTCTGAAAATATACGAGCATCTTTCAACTGGGCGAGTTTAATCTCAACACTGTATATTGGAAAATATGGACTAAGTACGCTCTTATTAACTATTGTAAAATCACAGCAAATTCTAACAGAATCCCTTCAGGGACAACTACAATGAGGGCACACCACTATGTAGGGGTGTCGATGGGCTGGACAATATCTAATTTAATGAGACTTTCAATTTCAGCTCTTAGTTTAGGCAGTAAAGGTAATGGTACAACTCTAGGGCCAGGCTGAGCAAATGGCAAATAGTTATCTTTCAAATTAATCTTTATAATTCCTTTAAACCTACATAAAGCACTGAAAATATTGGAAAACTTCTTTTCTAAATCTACAAACTGGACAACTGAAAACATATTGAAATGGGTACACTTTAATAAACTTAAATGGAGAATTTCATTTCTACCTAGTAGAGGTTGTTGTAAGCCTTTCATTATAAATGCTATAAAGGACTATCGGTTACCTTTAAAGGAAGTTTCCCACTTTATAGTACCCCTTGTCTTCATAGGTGTACCTTTAGGACCTGAGATCACCTCTGTACATAGAGGGATATGAGAACGCTCGGAGACTGGATGCAGTCCTCTGGGGTACATGAAACGTCAGCTCCTGAGTCAGTTATACACCTAAGAGAATCCGAAAAATTCAGCAAATGTAAAGAAACAGTCCAATGATTTTGCTGCAAGTTAAAGTCTTAATATGTCCCAAAAAATGGGTGTTTGACATGCTAAGATCAGAAATATCTTCGTCGCATACCTTAGAAATGTTGTAAGCTTCATTTTATTGAGTAATATTGTTAATTCTGCTAAAGGACTTACAAACAGAATACCAATGACCACTTTTTACACTTCTTGCAGTAGGAGTTTCTAGCTTGACATCTGTGTCTAGGATGAAGTGTTTTTCCACAGTATGAGCAGCTTCCTTGATTACCATTCTGGACTGACTGCTTTCTGAACTTCTCTTTATAGGGCTGGTGTTCATTATTCTGTCTCTGACTATGACTAGGGGTTATGCACAATAGCCCAAGGGCTGCAGTGCTATCGGGGCGGCAAAGCCGCGGACGAGCTCTGAGGGAGAAAAAATACTAGGGGTTTCAACTTGAGCTCTACATAAACTATTCCTCTGTTGCAAAACTTGGCTATGTTGACTTTGTATTTCTGCTTGTCGTGCTTCTATTATAGCTTCCTGCAAGGTTAAGTTGGACTTTAAGTGGAGCCTTTCACTTTTTTTACTTATTTAACATTCCCACGATCAGTTGATGCCGGATCAAGTCTTCTTTAAGTGAAACATACTCACAATGTTCTGCTAGTGTGTGCAAGGCAGTGATGAAATTGTCTACTGTTTCATTTGACTTCTGATGTCTATAACCAAACAAATGCCTTTTAAACGTGACATTCTTCTTAGGAAGGATATAATCTTTAAACGCTTTGACTGTTGCTTCGTAACTCTGAGGTTGACTTGGGAACTGAATCACTATTTCTTCTGACTTCTCTCCCATAATATATAATAGAAGATCGAGTTTCTCTTGATCTGAAGGATGGAAGCATCCAGAAGCTGTCACATACCTCAAAAACCTCTTCTTCCAGGGAATTAAGAGAGGGATATGCTGACTCCGAAGCACACTACATAATAGTCGTGTCGTAGCCCAACTGACATGTCCTAACTGTCAAAGGCTGTCCAGCTTTTCTGGTACCAGCGTAGAGTAAACTAATAGCTAATGAAAAACTAAAGCTTGGGCAACATCCCATACAGCACATTTTCTGTAAATAAAAATATGAATTAGTAAGTACCTATTACTTGAAGAATTGGCGCCTTCATTTTCGTTTTCTTTTCAATTTTGTTATTCAGATGTCCTCAGGGGTTCTGCTCAGCTCTACAGCCTGCTTGCCTTTTGTGTTGTGCTTGTCCCTTTGCTGTCAACTACTTGATTAATTTGACGTTTTAACCTTGTATTTTGACTCCATCGGAGTTTTATATCTGTGGGACTTCAGTACTGTTTTAAATATGTTTGGAAAATGTTGTTTAACTTCCCACACTCTGTTAGTTTAAGTTTGCATGACCGTTGGGACTTGTTTTTTAAGTCTGACGTTAGCTTTCGTAAGACCTTATGTTTTCTGTAGTTGCAGTGTAGTGCTCGCAAGTAAGACGTACCAGAAACTTAATTTTTGACAACCAACTTTTTACATTTTAGGTCTTAACCCCTGAAGTTGGCCTTATAAGGACCGAAACGCATAGGGTTATCAATTAAATTGTACTGTCTGGTAGAAAAGCCTTTTAATTCAAATTCCTTTAACCAGTTTTTAATCAAATGAAATTATTTGTAGTGACATTTCATAAAAACTTGTAGCATTTCTTTTTATTTCAGTCCAACTAACATCATTTCAATGTAAAACGGATATACACAAATTTATTTTAAGTTGAAAAACCTACCATACAAATATATAAATAAATGAAAACCTCACATAGCTGATTGCAAGATGGACGTTTTAGTATCTGAAAGTAATTATTATTGCTGAATCTAAATACACACCGATTTCCTCTATCTGATAATCATCTTTGCTATCTTCCTATAAAGTGTCATCGACCCAGGTTAGTCACCCTTGCCCCAGTGAACTAGGCATTGATATTAAAATAACTTTAGTTGCTCTAGGCGTAATCGATTTCATCTTTGAATCTCAAGAGGAAGAAAAAAAGCATAAAAAGAAGATTGGCAAGGCGGGCCAGCCAATTCATTGATTATGTAGAAGTGTCAGCGAGAGAGTCTCGCTAGTTAGTGTCTTCATGAAATTTTCCACACCTATTTTTAGAAAACGTTATAGATGGAGGGGTTTGTTTCTAAAATGATTATCATCTCCTGGTATTACATACAGGGTGTGCCAATTAAAATGTGCCATCTGTCGGCTTTGTTTTCAAAGAGAACACATGATGGCGTAAGTTTTGCTGTCTTGGAACCTACCCCTTAGGTAGCGGCGTAAAGTACCCTTAAATTTAAAATTGCACCTTCTGTTGAGTGATACCTCATTTTAAAGTTTTTTCAATTCTGCTCGAGACAACATACGACTTTTTAAATTTTAGTTTGGATATGGCAATAAAATCATTAATTAAAGAATGTCAATGAATAAAAGGATGTTCTTTAATTTAATGATCAAATTGCTGAAAAAGTGGAAATAATAAATTATTTCTACAAGAATGGCGATTGTGTATGACAGATAGCACAGAATTATATAAATAGTTCGAATCGGTAGGTTTGGGTTTAATGAATACATTTTAGGAAACTGGATTGGTTGCAAACCGAAAGCATCAACGTACGTAATGACTGTAATCAGGTAGCTGCCCTGGGTCACATCACAATGGAAACAAATTTGAGCCTCAGGAAACTTGCAAGTACTTCAGGAGTATCTGTAGCTAGTTTCTGTCGAATCTTAAAACGTAATAAGTAGGTATCACCCATACAAAATTTACTTGATACAGGAACTTAATGAAGACGGCCCTGATCGCCACGTGCAGTTCTTTAAGGAAGCATTTCAACCTTTTTGTACTCAATCTGTTTTTCCGATCAATGTACGTCCAACTCGATGGCCAAGTCAACCGCCATAATTGCCGCTATTGAAATGATGAAAATCCAAGAATTTTCCGTGAAACTCATACGCAGCATCCAAAGAAATTGAATGTTTGGACGGGTATACTGGGAGACCATCTCATAGGGACTTTCCTACTACCAGAAAATCTGGATGGAGACATGTATTTGGATCTACTAGAAACGCATATCTACCCGAAGATTGTGGAAATACTGGCAAATGACAACGCTTTGGCAAAAGAGGAGGTATGGTTTCAGCAGGTATGGTTTCAGCAGCTGTGCGTGATTTTCTTAACCATAAAACATCATATCATAACATAGCAACAGATGTTTATTTATAGTTGTCATGATTTCGTACTAATTCAATTTTAATCTGTCTGAAAATGCTGTCAAGCAGCGAAACTATAGTCACAGAAGCATTGAAGAACATCCTAGAACTTCCAGAATTCAAAGGGCCACTTGCTCCAGTTAGCTCACGCGCTGGCTACGTCCTCCACCTACAAAAACCAACAGTGAAGCCAGAGAAGTAGTCTCCAAGTCTGTATGTAGCATAATGGTTCTAATCACTATAGGACGCAGAGGTTTAATTGAGTGGCCTCACAGCTCGCCAGATTTAACAACCTTAGACTTTTTCGATGGGGAAACATGAACGCGAAAATTTTGGGAACACGACCAAATTCACCTGAAAAGCTTCGTCGGCGAATTGTTGAAGAATGTCGTCAGATAACGTCCGAAATGCTTCGAAACGTCCTGCTTAAGGGGTAGGTTCCAAGACACTAAAACTTACGCCATATTTTTTTTCTTTTTCTTTAATTCCGATATTTTTCAGGTGTCAAGTTTTAATTGGCACACCCTATATATAAATGTATAAGCCGTTAATAGTTAAACGGTAGCGCAACTAAAACCAGTTAATTATTACTGTGCTCAGATTCATTTTTAGCGAATTTTCATTAAGAAAAATTCACTAATAGAGAGGTCACGATGAAAAACTTTCGGAAAAATTTCTTCAAATGAGCGCGAATTTGGATCGCTGGAACCCAAAAACAAGGTCCGTTAAAATTTATATATATATTTATATGTATATATATATATATATATATATATATATATATATATATATATATATATATATATATATATATATATATATATATATATATATGTGTGTGTGTGTGTGTGTGTGTGTGTGTATTCGAGCCATAACTCAAAAGATCCTTAACTGATTTCAATCAAACTTGGCAAAAAAATTGTTTTGGCGAAAACCGAGGTCGAGTTCGTTAATCAGAGTTTATACTCTAGTTTTTCCGGTGCAAAATCGTGGAATTTTGAAAACGTTATATTTTTGTAAGCATTAGAGTAACTGGCATGACATTTTACATGTGGCTAGAAATAGTGCAAATAAACCAATTTTGTGGATTTTACGTAATTTGGTATACTCTATTTAGAGTTTTTTCCAAATTAAAAATAAAATCCCAAAGACGTTGAAACGACTTAGTGGTTAAAGTCCAATGCCTGACAGACAGATTACTTAACTGCCACGCGTAGATTGATTCATACAACAGGTATAAACCATACATCAACGGTAACCAAACTAAATGTATACCAGGCATAAAACATGATACCCGAACCAACAATCGTGAAACCTGGCCGCAATTATGGAAAATGACAGAAGACATGAAATTAAAAATTTGTCAAGTGATTGTCATTTTACTGGGGGATTCATTCAATTATTAAAAGACACTATATTTGTAGCTTTATAGGCCTCAAATACAGTTTTAGCGCAGCACAGATATATTATGCTGTCGTATAATGTGCTAGAAATCTAAATAAAATCAAGACAGGTCTCTATAAAAATGATTCTAAAGTAGTTTATTTTATCTTTTAACTTAAACATAAGACGCCATAGAGGACCGAAACAGTCGTGGGATGTGTTTCAATGGTAATTATATTAATTCTGTAATTAGTTACGTATACTTTGAATATAATATCCCGGGCATGAAGCCGATCTAAGGTATCGCGTAAATAAAAAGTTGGTTGAAGTTTACTTAGATGGCGCCGGCGACAGCGTCGTTACCTCCTAAACAGAGGGTTACGTGATCGAATCCAGCTTGATGAATGTATGCTTTTTTATGTTTTATTTTGATATCTGGAGAAACATATTTCATACGTTTTGAACAAGATCTAATTTTTGTCTAAAACGCCTGAATAAGTTTCTCACGTTTGAGTCTGAAATTATAATTTTGTTATTGTTCATATTGAAAAACCCGGTTTGACTAAAACAAAATCATACTGGCGATCAATAAGGAAAAATAACTGTTACGTTTATAATTTGGCAGATACTTTACTTTTCTTAATATGAATTAAGTTTTCTTCTGGAAATCTTTTGTATAACTTTAATGAATTGTAATACAAGTTTCTTTTAAATAGACTTTGACGCCCTCGTGGCGCAGGTGGCTAGGTGCCAGCCTGCAAAGCGAGAGGTCCCGGGTTCGATTCCCGGGCGAGCCAAGTTGACTTTGTCTGGAAAATTTGTATAAAATATTAAATGATGGGAAAGAATGTGCTAATGGCCTGAGATGCCGCAGCCAATAATATTAAATTAAAAAAAAAGAGACTTGCACTATCTATTGATATAGCTACATTTAATTCTCAAAAGAAGTGTGCAAAATTTTTTGATAATGGAGAGGTATCGATGGTAACACTTTCGAAAGAATTATTCAAATGTACGCATACTAGGACATCTAAAATCGATCTTTAAGGTCTGTGTAAGTTTAAAGTATTAACTTTACTAATATGCCGTATAATAATAGTGTACAATTCTTATGAAAATTCGCTACTATAACGCACTTGCTGCGTCCCGAAATTTTTATTTTCCGTCGGTCTATCTTCTCGATGGCGCCCAATCACCGATGGAAGTTAAATTAATTTTTTTCAGCAAAAAAATCAAACCAGACAGAGGTTGTGATACATATGATGTGATCAATGTTTTTCGTAGAATCCTAAAAGAAAGTAAAACTTGGTGGTTGCCATTTAAGAATACAAAGCGCGACGTCATATCTTTTTTGTCATCTGTATAAATGAATATTAGTTTTAAAATGCCCACTTAGAATTAAAAACCGACAGGCCCAAGCGTTTTTTTTTTAATGAAGAATAACATTTAAATGAATTTATTACAAAAACAGAACATATAAATATTTTTTAAATCATTTAGGCACATGATTTTGGTTCTCCAAATGTGATTTATCAGTGCTCGTCACAGGTTCCAATCTACACTTAGTAAAGATAAATTAATCATAAAAGGTATCCAACTAAACCACCATTTTGTTGAAGGCACATTTCGAGTCTATCAATAAATGAAAATTAAAGATTTTGCGAAGTCTGTTCTCAAATATTGTAAAAACTGTGCCTGATTCTTGCCTTCATATCTTTGGAGAACCCAAAACACCACAAAACATTAAAAGAAAAGGCCTGACGTTCGTTCCACTAACAAAGTTAGGATCATCAGAAAATGAAAAATTAAGAATTTGTCATCCTCTGATTCCTCTTTGTTAGTGAAACGATCGTCAGATCTTTTTTAATGTGTTGTGGTAATTTGGGTTCTCCAAGTGTGCTTATCAGTGCTCGTCACAGGTTTCAATCTTCACTTAGTGAAGATAAAATAATCATAAAATGTATCCAACTAAACCACCATTTTGTTGAAGGCACATTTCGAGTCTATCAATAAATGAAAATTAAAGATTTTGCAAAGTCGGTTCTCAAATATTGTGAAAACTGTGTCTTATTCCTGCCTTCATATCTTTGGAGAACCCAAATCACCACAACACATTAAAAAAAGGCCTGACGATCGTTCCACAAACAAAGTTAGGGTCATCAGAGGATGAAAAACTAAGAATTTGTCATCCTCTGATTCCTCTTTGTTAGTGAAACTATCGTCAGGTCTTTTTTAATGTGTTTTGGTAATTTGGGTTCTCCAAGTGTGCTTATCAGTGCTCGTCACGGGTTGGAATCTTCACTTAGTGAAGATTAAATAATCATAAAACGTAACCAACTAAACCACCATTTTGTTGAAGGCACATTTCGAGTCTATCAATAAATGAAAATTAAAGATTTTGCAAAGTCGGTTCCCAAATATTGTGAAAACTGTGTCTTATTCTTGCCTTCATATCTTTGGAGAACCCAAATCACCATAACACATTTAAAAAAAGGCCTGACGATCGTTCCACTAACAAAGTTAGGGTCATCAGAGGATGAAAAACTAAGAATTTGTCATCCTCTGATTCCTCTTTGTTAGTGAAACGATCGTCAGGTCTATTTTTAAATGTGTTTTGGTGATTTGGGTTCTCCAAGTGTGCTTATCAGTGTTCGTCGCAGGTTCCAATCTTCACTTAGTGAAGATAAAATAATCATAAAAGGTATGCAACTAAATCACCATTTTGTTGCAGGCACATTTCGAGTCTATCAATAAATGAAAATTAAAGATTTTGCGAAGTCAGTTCTCAAATATTGTGAAAACTGTGTCTTATTCTTGCCTTCATATCTTTGGAGAACCCAAATCACCACAACACATTTAAAAAAAAAGGCCCGACGATCTTTCCACTAACAAAGTTAGGGTCATCAGTGTGCTTATCAGTGCTCGTTACAGGTTCCAATCTTCACTTAGTGAAGATAAAATAATCATAAAAGGTATCCAACTAAACCACCATTTTGTTGAAGGCACATTTCGAGTCTATTAATAAATGAAAATTAAAGATTTTGCGAAGTCGGTTCTCAAATATTGTGAAAACTGTGTCTTATTCTTGCATTCATATCTTTGGAGAACCCAAATCACCCCAACACGTTTTTAAAGACCTGACGATCGTTTCACTAACAAAGTTAGCGTTATCAGAGGATGAAACATTCTGAGCACTACAAAGTACTCTTGGAGATCCCAAATTACCACAAACGTAAAAATTGGCAACATTTAGGCAAAGAACGTGAAACGAATTCGGGTTATGTAGAGGAAATCTAGCAAGAAGAGTATTTTGCAAACCCTTAAGTTTCAACTTCAACCGTAATTGTCCTTTTCACTAAAATATTTGCAGAAAATTCATTTCATATAGACCCTTTCTTTGATGCTTTGGCAGTTGGTGAGACAATTTTTTTTTAAATTTTAATCGAACGCACCTTATATTATTACATTTTTGCATTTTCCATCGAAATAAAATGCATGTTTGTAAGAAAAGAAACTGAGGACCCAGCAAGTGCGTTATGGTCGCTAATTTTCAATATATGTTTCAAATTTAAATAGCTCAATTTGCTAACTTAACGTTCGTTGGCTAGGAACCTGTTTTTGCGAGAACATTTTGAGTTTATTTTTAATTTTTTTACATTTTCAAAGCATAAAGTTATTTTGATGAATTCACTACCATAACGCACTTGCTGCGTCCAGACTTTTTGTATTTTTTTGTTACAAAATTTAATAAGCAATGAAAAATTTAGTGCTTTCTACAGCATATTATGAAGTATGCCCTGTTAATTGATTTTGAGCCTGAAAACAGCATGTAGTATTATTATTTTTACTGCTGGCAAAAGATTTCAATGGGTGGGCCAACTGATGTGGGAAGAGGCTCGTAAATAGGAGTCCATATTCTTTGAAATTCTTTGTACTTCAATTTCAAGCTCTTCAACTGATAATCCTATGTAAAGGTTGGATCCATACAAATGGTTATAGTCACGTACTTACACGTCAAAAGTAGTCAACAATTGCGATTTTATACATAGTTGGGTTGAAACTCTATCTCAGGGCTGCGACTAAATTCATCTGTTGCATTTACCGGTTACTTTCTCACAACAGCTTTGTCCAGCTCTTCGACTACCTTTCTGAAAAAACCGACCATCTGATTTATGAATATCCTTCCTCCGAGGTCACTATTCTTGGTGACTTCAATGTCCATAATAAGGAATCGCTAGGATCTTCAAAAACCGTTCTACAAGGGAGAGCAGCAGAGGCCTTTGCAGTCAGGAATTCTTTAGCCAATATGGTTCAGCAACCTACTTACTTTCCTCGCATCCCAACACACAGCTAAAGTCCCTTGGATCTCCTTCTTACTACAAAACCTGAATGCTATAAGACATCAGTCACCGGACCCCGTGGTCGCACAGACCACGGCGTGGTCACTGCTTCTTGCGCAATGCCAGCCGAGGTCACACAATCATCACCCCGACGTATCGTTTGGCACTACAACCCCGCGAACTGGGAAGAAATGTGGCATTACTTTTCCTCATTTCCATGGGCGTCTGTCTGCTTCTCTCATCCTGACCCCTTGATATCTCACAAAACGTCGCCGAAATTATCCAAGCTGACATGGAATAATTTATTCCACGTAGACCGAAAACTTCTTCATCCACTCGAAAGCCCTGATCCTCTACATCCTGTGACAAGGCCAGACTTAAAAAGGTCAAAGCTCACAAAACGCTTCTACACAATCCCAGTCAAGAAACTCGTTTATAACCACATCAAAAGCAAAGTCCTCTCAACCTCCAACGGCAGCAAACCCTTTTGGACTCTGGCTAAATCTATTGGGAATAATTTCTGCAATAGCACGTTTCCACCCCCTGTTTCAGTAAAAGAAATTGTTTCTACCGCCCTGGGCAAGGCTGAACTTTTTGTCTCACTGTTCGCCGGCAATTCTACTCTCAACCCACCTCCAAATGTTCAACATCCAACAATCCCCAAGGTCGCGCATAAAATGACGGATATCATTTTCAAAACTAAAAAGGTACGAAAGATGCCCTCTTCTCTTAATACCAGGAAAGCCACTGGCCTTGACGAGATCCCAGCAATTGTTCTCAAAAAATGCGCACCAGAACTTGCTCCTGTCCTGACTCGTCTGTTTCAGACATCTTACAATAGAGGCATATTCCCTAGTAACTGGAAAACTGCTCGAGTACAACCCGTCCCCAAGAAAGGATCCAAAGCGCTCCTTTCAGTCGTCTCTAAAGTGATGGAAAAGTATATAAACATCGAATTACTAAAATTTCTTGAAAAACACAGTCTAATCCACGACAGGCGGTATGGATTCTGTCAGCTCATATCAACTGCCGACCTCCTTTCCTTTGTCACCAATTCTTGGAACAAGTCTATGGAACTACACGGTGAATTCCAGATTGTCGCTCTAGACATATCCAAAGCATTCGACTAGGTCTGGTACGCAGCGCTGCTTAATAAACTTCCGGCCTATGGCCTATTCAATGGGTGGGCCAACTGATGTGGAAAGACGCTAGTAAATAGGAGTCCATATTCTTTGAAATTCTTTGTACTTCGATTTCAAGCTCTTCAACTGATAATCCTATGGAAATGTTGGATCCATACAAATGGTTATAGTCACGTACTTACACGTCAAAAGTAGTCCACGATTGCGATTTTATACATAGTTGGGGTCGTGGTAAAACTTGAAATTTGCTATCTGTTGTTGCTAACGTAACCCAGGTACACTTGCTATGCTAATGTTTTCTTAAGGATGCGAAGCAATTATATGAATAAAGCAAAGCTCGAATCTAATATATAGGTTTCTTACTATTATCCTAAGATCTTTAATTTTCAATGTGTTTAATACCCATTATTTTAGTATTCATTTCGGCAGCTACGTCCCTGCTTCCGCAACCTTAGGATATCGCGAAGTGCAGAGATCACAGAGGAGCAGCAAGAGAACAAGAATACCACAAGGCACACACAGAGAGGAGACCTAGTTGCGGAAAGTCAACGTCCTCGAATTCAGCAGCAGCATTCAGCTGATCCGCGCATATAAGTTCGATGACATGGCAGCACGACACCGCGACGCACCGCTTCCTGGTGCAATGTGGGTCAGGTCGTGTAAGTGTCGCTGTTCCGCGTTACGTGAACATTGCACGCGGGGGGAGTATGGGGGGACGGAGGACACGGGAGGACGACCTAGAGCCACGGCGGTCAGTGTGCGAGTGGCCGACGGTTCACTGGGGTAAGGGTGACTAACCCAGGTCGATGAACTCCACGAGAAGAGACCCACCATTCATTCGCAGCATCTCTTTCCTCCGATGGACTTCTGGACCTGGTTGTATAGACGATCTTTACAGGCTCTTCTTCAAACGACGCCTCAGAGAAGGCACTCCGAGATGCAGCCTATTCAAGGCGAAGACACTACAGAGTTTGTAGCTAGAGATTAAGATTTGTCAATTGTTCGTGGTTTGAGCGAGGAAACAACACGTAGGATGTGTATAAATAACTTACAGACGTAAACAAAACAGGTCTGGACTCTGCTGACAAGATGGTAACGATGTGTAAACTCAGGTATTATAGTTATCGTAGATGTACCGTGCCTTCTAGGTGGTATAGCTACAGCGATTAAATCTTTATAAGGACACCTCCGACGGTCCTAAATACAGGGTCGCTGATAAGTCTGGAAACGGTCGATTATCCGGGAAAATATACAAGGTGTCGAAAAAAGTTTTATACAAAAGTTTTTGGGTTCTTCAATGTCTACTAGGCGGTGATAATTTTATTTATACAGGGTTGATCATACAGACGTGGCACACCAATATTATTTTTTTTTAATGGAACACCCTATATATTATTCGATATTTCAATCCTTCTCTTAATTTTGAGCAACATTTATCAGAAGCATGATGTACATAAACTCAATCGTTTCCGGGTAAAAAAATAAATAAAAATAAACGCTATTGTTTTTAAAATCTATTGGATGAAGAACAAAAATAAATGAAAAGTAGAATATCTCTTGAAAACAATCTGTGAGTGTGAAAAGAACCGGTTGCGATGTTTTTAACATTGTTTGAAATCCTATTTTATAAGATGTTCAAAGTGTTCTCCATTGACCTCCTGACAATAATGAATTCGCTTAACAAAACATTGCACTGCATTTACAAGAGCGTTTTGAGGAATGTTATTAATTTCATGCACAATCCTTACTTGCAACTCTTCAATATTCTGCGGTCTATTTTGGTAAATTAAATTTTTTACATGACCCCACAAAAAAAAGTCAAGCGGCGTCATGTCGGGAGACCTAGCTGGCCATTCAATAGTTCCCCTGCGCCCTATCCATCTGCCAGGAAAGGTTTGATTCAGATATTCCCGTACCTCAATTCCAAAATGAGGGGGTGCCCCATCCTGCTGAAACCATATTTCTTCCGCTGGTAGATTTGGGTCGTTATTGTTCGGAAATAATCGACTTACGTCTGGAACAATTGATTCTTGCAAAAGTGTCAAATATCGAGCAGAGTTCAAATTACCGTGTATAAAATAAGGTCCTATGATATGTCCACCAATAATAGCACACCAAACATTTACTTTTTGCGGTCTTTGGGTGTGAATTTGTTCCATCCAATGTGGGTTTTCGTCTGACCAGTACCTACAGTTGTGTCGGTTGACTTGTCCATTCAAACAAAATGTAGATTCGTCGGAAAACAAAATGTGGTTGGCAAAGTTAAAATTTTGGCGTAACTTCTCCATAATAAGTTCACAGAACTCGATTCTGCGATCAAAATCGTCTTCACTCAGTTCTTGCAATAAATGAATTTTATATGGACGGAACTTTTCCCGCTTCGTAATCTTTTGAATTGAATATCGACTCATATTGTGATTTAAAGCCAATTGCTGTGCCGAAGTTTTCGGATTTTCCACCACATCCAATATTACATTCAAAGAATTTTCTTCATTTGTAACGGTTACTGGCCTTCCAGTTCTATGTTTATCCTTGATACCGCCAGTTTCGTGAAAACGATGCAAAGTTTTCGAAACTGTGGATTTGGAGATCGATTCCCGCTCAGGATGCAACTCATTGAACATAATCACCACTTGAGCAAAACTTCGTGTTCTATCACCGTACCCTATCATCATTAAAATTTCGATACGTTCGGTTTCACTTAAACTTGCCATTTTGCACAAAAACTGTTGACACTAAATTACTAATGTTTCAAAACTGTTGACACTGAATGAATGTTTGACATTCGTTGTCCTGGAAACATTTTAAAACAAAAGAATAATACTGCGTTTCTTATGGGCATCTTATCTTATCTTGGGATTCCAAACAATGTTAAAAACATCGCAACCGGTTCTTTTCACACTCACAGATTGTTTTCAAGAGATATTCTACTTTTCATTTATTTTTGTTCTTCATCCAATAGATTTTAAAAACAGTAGCGTTTATTTTTATTTATTTTTTTACCCGGAAACGATTGAGTTTATGTACATCATGCTTCTGATAAATGTTGCTCAAAATTAAGAGAAGGATTGAAATATCGAATAATATATAGGGTGTTCCATTAAAAAAAAATTAATATTGGTGTGCCACGCCTGTATGACCAACCCTGTATAAATAAAATTATCACCGCCTAGTAGACATTGAAGAACCCAAAAATTTTTGTATAAAACTTTTTTCGACACCTTGTATATTTTCCCGGATATTCGACCGTTTCCAGACTTATCAGCGACCTGTATATAATGAGTAATATTTTTATTTAAAATATGTAGATTAGGCTTCAACAATGCAGATAAGAAATTCAAGATGTTTAATGGTGCATATGTTAGCAAACAAATACATAATTTGTCAACTAATTAACTACATACAGACTTGGAGACTACTTATCTGGCTTCACAGTGAAGCCAGAGAAGTAGTCTCCAAGTCTGTATGTAGTATGGACGAGTTTCACCAAGTAAGGGCAACAACAATCAATGAACTAATTAACTATTCTGGCTTAAAGAAGTCTGGACGCAGGAAGTGCGTTAGAACAACGAATTCTCCATAACCTTTGTAATCATAAACCGTAAGTGAAGAGATATATGCAAAAATGGAAGTCGTACGAAAATAGTCAGTAAAACACGTATTTGTAAAGCAGGCGTGTCCTGAAGAAGCTGCAGTTTTGACAGAATTAATACTGACAATTTCAGAAAGTTTTTTACATTTGAATTTGTAATTAATATCCAAACTTCTCTGGGACAGACTTAGGGGTGTGTCTAACGTAGGGAACATTACGAAGAGTTAAAACTCTCATTTTAGAGCCAGTTCCAGATGAAGTACTTTCGCGACTGCGTCGTGTCTCTCTGACGACTGACACCCAGTTCTGAATTTGTCATCTTGGACCGATCGATCTCCAACTATACAGGGTCATTGATAGTCGATGTCTATGGGAAACAGGACATAGTATTAATCTGAAAATTTGGATACTGCCATAAATAGGCACGACCTGTCTTTCTAAAATATTTTCATTTTGGCGGTGTTGCCGCTTCTACTCAAAAGTAGTAACAACTTTCTTATTTTTAATAGAACACCTGTATATTATTTTGTTTTTAGAATTAAAATTTCTTTATGATCATTTTTTCTTAATAGCTTCCTATATCAATCTAGACCGGTTTTCGAGATAATACTTATTTATTTATTTTTTCTCATAAAAATGGTACCACTAAAATTTTAATTTAGCTGCTATTTGAAACCATAGAAGGCTGAAATTTTGGGCACAGTTTGCAAAAGCCTGGTATTTAATAACTACATAAATAAGTTCAGTTAATGTTATACAGGGCGGTTTAAAATTGATGATTTCAACGTGACACACAAAAAAAGCCAAAACTTTATTTTTTCAAATAGGACACCCTATATATTAGTTAAAATTCTGAAAGGCAATTAAATTTCCTCCAAATTGATGTACCATAGTGGTATACCTAACTCGTCAAGTTTTTAAAATAATCGCAATAATTTCTAAAAAACACATTATCTTCACATAATTTGAATTAGTTGGTCATGGAACGCCAAGTGATTTGACAATTGCTTAATTCTTTACTGTGTTTGACAGACGCCGAAGTTTTAAGATTTATTTACTATTTTCCACTTAATATTCATTTGAAAACATGTTAAGATGGAGCGAAATAATTACTCAAATGAAGTTTTGATGGCACTATTTATTCTTCATGGACAATGTGACAAAATTGTAGCAAGAACATGTAGAAAATTCAATGAAATGTATCCTGAATTGCAACCAATGAACGAAAGAATGTTTATGCGAATACAAGATCATTTTATCAATTATGGTTCAAAACTTGGGGCAACTCGAAGTTTGCCAAGGCCTGTAACGTCGAATGAAGAAAATATAGTGAACGTTTTAGCCTATTTCCACGCATATCCACAAACTTCCATCCAAAGTGCAGCATATGATTTAGGCGTAACTTATTATGCGGTGCAAAAGATTCTGGCCAATCACAACATGCATCCTTTTAAATTTATAACACTTCAACACCAGATGATTACCAACGTCGCATTCAACATTGTGAGACACTCCTAATACCTATTGAAGAGGATTCTAACTTTTTGAGAAAAATAATATGGACAGACGAAGCCAAGTTTTCGAGAGAAGGCATTATCAATAAAAGGAATCTAAATTTTTTGGTCGATCAAAATCCACGCATGGTCAAGCATAGGGGCTTTCAAGAAAAATTTAGTTTTAATGGGTTTTTTTTCCTCTTAAAAGACAACCAAATAATATTTTTTATTTACAATGAGCCATTAAATAGCAATCAATACCTCCACATTTGAAGGACAGTACTATCAATTTTTTTGTAAAATTTAACATTAGAAGATTTCCGTACTTCTTGGTTCCAGTTGGATGGAGCACCCGCACATTGCACGCAAGAGGTAACACGTGAGCTGTTTTAGATATTTGATGACCACTGGTTTAGGCGTTTGGGATTGGCCTGCAAGTTCCCCCGAACTTATACCCCTCGATTTCTACCTTTGGGGTACTTTAAAACAAAAGTGATACTAGACACTGGTGAACACTAGAGAGAAGATATGTCAACGTGTGACCAATTGCATCGACCAACTAGATGCTAATGAAATACATAAAGCGACAACTGATGGAGTACATCGCCGAATTTTAAAGTGCTTAGTAGTTAATGGGGGATATTTTGAGAATTTGTTATAAAATGTTTAGAATCTAATAATAAATAATAATTGAAAAAATTATCTTGTATTCGCGCATAACCTTTCTTTTACACATTGGTTGCAATTCATGATACATTTCGTTGAATTTCTTACATGTACTTGCTACAAATTTGTCACATTGTCCATGAAGAATAAATAGTGTCATCAAAACTTCCTTTGAGTAATTACTTCGCTCCATCTTAACTTGTTTTCAAATAAATATTAAGTGGAAAATCGCAAATGAATCTTAAAACTTCGGCGTCTGTCAAACACAGTAAAGAATTGAGCAATTGTCAAATCAGATGGCGTTGCATGACCAACTAATACAAATTATGTAAAGATAATGTGTTTTTCATTAATTATTGCGATTATTTCGAAAACTTGACGAGCTAGGTATACAACTATGGGACATCAACTTGGAGGAAATTTAATTTTCTTTCAGAATTTTAAATAATATACAGGGTGTCCTATTTGAAAAAATAAAGTTTTGGCCTTTTTTGTGTGTCACGTTAAAATCATCAATTTTAAACCGTCCTGTATAACATGGAATGAATTTATTTAGGTAACTATTAAATTCTAGGCTTTTCAAACTGTGTGTTCCAAAATTTCAGCATTCTATGGGTTCAAATAGCAGCTAAATTAAAATTTTAGTGGGACCATTTTTCTGAGAAAAAAAAATTAAATAAGTATTATCTCGAAAACCGATGTAGATAGGTGTAGGAAGCTATTAAGGAAAAATGATCATAAAGAAATTACAATTCTAAAAACAAAATAATATACAGGTGTCCCATTAAAAATAAGTTGTTACTACTTTTGAGTAGAAGCGGCAACACCGCCAAAATAAAAATATTTTAGAAAGACAGGTCGTGCCTATTTGTGGCAGAATCCAAATTTTCAGTCTAATCCTATGTCCTGTTTTTCATAAACGTCTAACCTACCATCGACCATCAATGACCCTGTATACTTAAATTGGTTTTTTGTTGGAATAAGCTGAACTTGTATGGCTAGCAAAAACCCCCCTGTCTCTGGGAACATCTTCCGGACACCAACCTGTGGTTCGACACCGATTTGTTGAGATAAATCATATTCTGAATAATGTTCCTTGGCATGTCCTGATGGAAGGTTTGGAGGTTGATCGTATGGTTGAAAAGTTATACTCTGTTATCTTTGATTGCATTAAATATCATGTCCCAATCATGCGAATAAGAAGAAAAAAATCCTCCATATTTTTCTCCATCAACAATTAAGAGTATCAAAGAAAAAAATAAGTATCACAAAAAGTGGAAACTTTATAAAAACACGGCCGATTATAGTTTTTAACTTGTTACGGGCTCGTTGCAAGCGGCAAATTTCTAATGATCACGACCACTATATTAGACTGACCAAGAACTCAATTGCTTCGGATTTCAGCCGTTTTTGGCGTTATATCTCATTAAAGAAAATAAATCATCATCACTTTGATATTAGATGATGTTTCTACTTCATCGGGAGGGGGTATTTGCGATCTTTTTTCACTCTTTTTTAGAAGCTTTAAAATGGAGATGACGCATCGTATACGGATGATACAAATGTATGTACTGATTCGCGCACTCTATCCAGCATTTATATCACTGCAGACGAGATACTGGATTCTTTGGCAAGGCTTGATGAAAAAAAGAGTGTTGGACCTAACGGATTGTCGCCATATTTTGTAAAGAGATGTGGCGATTCTCTGTTAGAACCCCTCATGTTTATTTTTAACAGATCTCTGCATTCTGGGCTTTATCCTATAAAATGGAAGACTGCCTCGGGTATTCGTATACATAAGGGTTGTCCTAGGAAATGTATTCAAAATTATCGCCTAATCAGTATCTTAGATGTATTTGGAAAATTGTTTGAATCTCTAGTATATCTAAAGCTTTTTGAATTTGCCAAACATAAAATTATTCCCGTGCAACATGGTTTTTATAGAGGCAGGTGGGTTGACACCAACTTAACTTTATATACAGAATTTCTATTAAGATCTTTGGAAACGGAAAAGCAGGTGGCTGCTGTGCATACCAATTTTTCCAAGGCCTTTGATAAAATTAATCATAGCATTTTGTTGAGAAATCTGGAGGGGATCGGTGTGCGGTGTTCTCCTGCGTTGGGTCAGTTCGTATATTAGAAATAGATATCAGTTTATATTCGTATTAGGTTATGAATCTATTACTTACGAATTACCATCAGGTGTACCCCAAGGATCCTACCTTGGGCCACTATTATTTCCGGTATACATTAATGATACAAATACTTGTTTTCAATTCTGTAAATTTTTTATGTATGCCGACGACCTCAAATTATAATCCCTCAGATGCTTTTTATTAGTGAATTTTCTATATATATATATATATATATATATATATATATATATATATATATATATATATATATATATATATATATATATAAATATATATATATATATATATATATATATATATATATATATATATATATATATATATATATATATATATATATATATATATATATATATATATATATATATATAGCTATATATATATATATATATATATATATATATATATATATATATATATATATATATATATATATATATATATATATCACACCGAAAATTCAAAAAATAGTGGTCGATTGTGATAAAATTTGGCACATACCTTCCTTTTGCAGGTGGCTTGGACAATTTCGTTACTCAGGAAAATCGGCCCAGGTTTTGCCGGAAAATTTTGTGTTTTCTTTCAAAAAAAATTTATATCTCCGGAAGTAACAAAGTAAGGGCAACAAAATTTGTGGAGCCCGTTTCCGTCATAAAGGGCATCCTATGTAACAAAATTCAGAGATATATCTTAAAAGACAAAAAAGTTAGAGGTAAATTAATTTCTAATTAACTAAATCTGATTCAAGGAAGTTAAAACGTCAAAATTGATTGAGTACGAATGTTAGTGAAAAATACTACAATAAATGACTAACAAGCTCCTAGATATGTGTCTAAATCGTTATTTGCGTTGATTTCGTTAAAATATGAGCAAAAAAATCCATTGTAAATCAAAATGGTCTTGTGTAAATTGTAAAACGTTGAACAATGAACATGTATTATGGGATATACCTGCTAGTACAAACATGTCGAGCGTAGATCAGTGGGCTAAGCCCTTGTACATCGGATAATAGACTCCTACATGACGAGTACTAATCCTAGTTAGTGACTTTATTTTTATAAATTTTGTTAGTCTCATTTCACTTTACCGTTTTCTAATCAGATTGTTGGTATTCCGATTAATGTTTTAGCGAATTTTTGTATAAAAAATAATTTTATAAATAGGGTACGAAAGTTTTAAGACTTAATTCAATTTGAATAGCATATCTGGTTATTTGTTTATGCCCTAACTCAGTGAAATCGTTCCATATTTAATACAGTCGTAGACTTTCCCCGTGGCTTTACAAGTGCGTGTTTTAGTGAATTTTCTTTCTTTTGAACTTAGAAAAAATTTCTTCAAATGAGCGCGAACTAGCTGCCCTAGAACCCATATCCAGCGTCAGTTTCAATGTTATATATATATATATATATATATATATATATATATATATATATATATATAGGGTGAACAATTTGCCAAAATGTAGGCCTGCAAGTTTAAAGACAAAAAGGTTAGAGGCATTTAAAGAAAAAAATTTGGGTTTGTTCTCAAAACGTAAAAAGTCACGATTTGAAACGTCAAAATTGGCAATATTTGGGCAAAAAACTTGGAAGTAGTTTTAGTTAAGTTTATGGTTTAAGGGTCTATAATTTTTAGCTAATTTTCGTAGAAAAAATTCGTTAACGAGGAGACCGCGGCTTTTGAATTATAAAAAGATTTCTTCAAATGAGCGCAAACTAGCCCCTCTAGAATCCATATCCGGGTTTACTTTCTGTTTACATATATACAGGGTGACGCATTTCTACGGTAAAGACCAATATAATTGTTATTATGCAAGATACAAGAAAAAATTGTATACGTTACCTATAGGGTTTCTTGAGCTTCATCTTATAAAATTATCACAGGTGGCCCATAAGTCGTTGGTGATACCTACAATCTTTTTGAACATTCCTTATTGCATTTTTGCGTTTTTCATCGAAATATGATGCATGTTTGGCAAAAAAATCGAGACGCAGTAAGTGCGTTTTGGTAGCGAATTTTCATTAAACGCTTCAAAATTCAATAACGCAATTTGCTATTAACCTAAGGTTCGTCAGCTAGGAAACGAGTTTTCTCGGAACCGTTTTAAGTTTATTTTCGAAAAATTTTTGTACATTTTCAAACAAGTTATTTTGATAAAATATGGTACATTGTTCCTACTATATAGGTTATACCGGTGACCAAATTGATGCCTGCTTGCATTAAAGAGGCATATTTGCTATTAAAAATATTGTTATGAAAATTCACTGGCATAACGCACTTGCTGCGTCCAGACTTTTTTAATTTGCGAATAGAGATTCAAGTCATCCATATACGATAGGTGACTAATCTGGTAGTTGTTATGTAGCAAGGTATATCCCTTGTTTTGATTTTATTATTATTTTTATTGTTGTTAAAAGATTGAAATTGGCCTTGTAGGTGACCGAATAATCAAAAGAAGCTTCTGACAACAAGCACTTTTACTTTTAATCTGCGAGTTACATGACCCATGGCGTATGTTATAAGGAAACTCATATATGACTATGAATAAAATAACCTATAAAAGAACAAACTCACAATGCGTTAACAGAAATTAAAATATAAAAAGCACAATATAACAATATAGTGTAACAATATGTGTTTTGGTCCAGCCCACACAAAGCTGACCAGAGTAGCCTTTATGCAAGAAGCAGACGCACACTTAGATGCTCATGCAAATCCTACAACTGCATCTGCAAATAAAAAGGTGCAACCCTTGCGGCTCTTTACCGCCTACTGTCTGTCCTAATCCGTCATCACTGACCGACACAGTGGTCTCCTAGTGGACACACACCTTGCTGGCCCTCGTCAGCCCAATTAACACAAGCCCTTCACTTCATATATTCATCATAATCCCTATTGACCGGTCAGTCCAAGTAAAGCTATTTGTACGTCTTTATAAATCCATTTGTAACAGACTCTTTACGCCTCGTGGCATGTCCACAACTTCTTGATATCTGCTGCATAAAATCTATTCACCAATACACACCTGGAAATCCAGTTGCAAAAAACAGTATCATATAATAACAATAGTAATAATAATAATGGCACAAGCTTCACCTTGCTATATTGTCTAGCACGTTATTTATTTTGAATTTTTAAGATTTCAGTGAATTTTCATAGAAAAAAATTCACTATTGAGGAGATCGAGGAGACTTGAATTTTCAAAAAAATTCTTCAAATGGGCGCGAACTAGGCCCACTAGAGTAAAGCTCAATATCCGTCATGATACAAGTTGACATAAGGTGTCTTGATCAACGAAATTATTTTGACAATCACAGGATGGCCCAAAACTCGTTAGTAATACAAATTTTATAGTATTTTTTTAATAAAACGCATCTTATATTATTACTATTTTCTATTTTTCATCGATTTGTGGTGTGCGTGTTTCTTTTTCCTTTAACGTCGGTCTATTCCGTCGACTATGGCCAATCACCGACGCCAGTGAGCAGTTTCACCTGACTAACCTGGAAATTGTCTGAACCCCTGACTTTCTGTAAGGAGGGTAGGGATCTTTAATGTGCCCAACAACGCATGGACAGGGGACCGATGGCTTTAGGCCCCCTCCGAAGGACGGAACGTGCAGACATTCAACTTGCTCAAATACAATGCCACAACCGCGGTTGATGTTCATGTTACAGTTTGTAATGAAAGAGTGAAATAAGAACCCTTCGGTTCAGACGCATACGTTCTTACCACTGAACCACCAAGGCTCTATTTTCATCGAATTATAATGCATGTTAAGCCAAAAAAAATTATGACGTTCATCGTTTTCTAGTTATTTCAATTATCGTTTTGCAATTTTTTATGTTTTTGGCACATACCAAAAAATATGATATTGCGTTTTTGCCAATAAATAGCGGGGTATGATGAAAACGACTCATTCGAAGTTTTTTTTTTACTTTGAGTCGCAAAAATTTAGGTGCCATGTACAGACCGCCCTCAAATTATAACTGAATTTTGAAAAATTCAAACTGCCTAAATTTTTTTTTAATGGAACAGCCTCCATATTTTGTTTTATAAGTGAACGGCGCGCCCTCTGTTTCATTGATTGTTGTTGCACATACTTGGTGAAACTGTTACATACTAAATACCTACTTGGAGACTACTTCTCTGGCTTCACTGTTGGTTCTATTTTCTGTAAATTAAGGACATACCCAGCGCGTAAGCTAACATGAGTAAGTGGCCCTTGTAAATTCTGGATGTTCTAGAAACGCTGAAGATTTTAAATTCAGAAGAGCCACTTGCTCCAGTTAACCTACGCGCTGGCTACGTCCTTCATCTACAGAAAAGAAAACCAACAGGAAGCAAGAGAAGCAGTCTATAAGTCTGTGTTTTGTAAAATATTCCCTGTACCTAAAGACTCTCGTTTTGGAAATATTTACATTTATAATGGCGTACCATTCATGCAGGGATCAGATTTAATTTTTTTTTTCAGTTTTTATTTATATCAAACAGTCGGTCAGATTGTGTGATAATTTGGAGAATTTTAAAGAACATTTTAACAAACTTAAGTTAACTTTAGCACAAGGAAAGCAAGAAATAATTCATTTGATAAGATTATCTATGTTTACATTTTTATAGTATATGAGTAGTTGATAAATTGTTTTTAAAAATTTCAAATGAAACTTTAAAGTGACAAGACTTTTATTTCTGACAGCTTGTGAAATAAAAACATGAGAATTTTTCCACTTAAATTTTTGATTACTTCTACTGGTTCAAATTTCTATGAAAAGTTAAAAAAAACTTTTTCAAAATTTTCTTTTTTTTTCCAATTTTAGTTAAAGAGTAGGTATAATATAATTTGAATTTTATGTATTTTTTTCAGGAAAGTTTCGTGTAAAAATATGTAATCAATTTTTTCAGTGTTTTTGTAGAAATCAGTTTTTGTAATATCTTTATATGTTGGTGATTAATGACAAATGTTTAACAAGTTATTGCAAAGAAAATCTCTTCAAATTTTCGTGAAAATTTTTTCTTGCACATTTTCGTAACAAATATAATTTTCGTGTACGTATGCCAATTTTTGTAAAGAAAATGAGTTTTTTTTAATTTTCTCAAAAAGCTTTTTGCAATAATTATATCTTGGGAGATATGTAAACGGCTTGAAGAGCTTCGTTGGGCAGGAAAATCGGACCAGTTTTTTCTGGAACATTTTAAGCTTATTTTCGAAAAGTTTTTGTCCTGTTTCAAACAATAATATTGATAAAATATGGTTGTTTCTACTATATATGGTTCACCAAACTTGATGCCTTTCATTAAAACGATACATATTTACCATTAAAAACATTTATATGAAAATTCATTGCCATAACGTACTTGCTGCGTCCAGATTTTTAGTGAATTTTCGTAGAAAAAATTTACTAATGGGGAGATCCCGACTTTTGAATTTTGAAAAATGTTTGCAAATGAGCGCGAACTAGGACCCCTAGAACCCATATCCGGGGTCAGTTTCAATTTTTATATGTTTATATATATATATATATATATATATATATATATATATATATATATATATATATATATATATATATATATATATATATAAAAGACATGCGTTGAAAAGACTTAGTGGTTAAAGTCCAATGCCTGACAGGTAGGGTAGTTAACTGCCACAAATTGATTCATACAACAGGTATACACATCAACGGCAACCAAATTAATATATATCTGGCAGAAAACTACACGCACCAACAATCGTGAAATCTCGGCCGCAATTATGGAAAATGACAGACGACATGAAATTAAAAATTTGCCAAGTAATTGTTATTTAACTGGAGATTCAATCAATTATTAAAATACACTATATTTGTAGTTTTATTAACGGCCCCAAATACAGTTTTAGCGCAGCATAGATAGATTATGCTGTTGCATAAGATATCAAAAATGTAAACAAAATTAAGCCAAGTCTCTATAAAAATGATTCTAAAATAGTTTCTTTTATCTTTAAACTTAAACATAAGACGTCATATAAGACCGAAATAGCCGTTGAATGTATTTCAATGGCAACTCTACTAATTCTGTAATTAATTGTTACGTATACTTTGAATATAATATCCCAGGCATAAAGCCGATCTAAAGTATCACGCAAATAAAACGTTAGTTGACGTATGCCTAGATGGTTGAGAGGTGTCGCGTTTGCCTCATAAGCAGGAGGTTACGCGATCGAATCCAGCTGGATAAATGCATGTTTTTCGATATTTGATTTTGACATTTGGAGAAACAATAGTTCACAAGTTTCATGCGTTTTGAACAAGATCTCATTTTTATTTAAAACGCCTAAATAAGTTTGCCACCTTTGAGTCTGACATTATAATTTTCCTACTGTTGATATTAAAATAACCGGTTTGATTAAGTTGACTAAAACGACTGTGTAAGTTTAAAGTATTAACTTTGCTAATATGCCTTATAATAATAGTGTACAATTCTTTACTGTACAATTCGTTACTATATTCCTGCGTCCCGAAATGTTTAATCTTTCAATAAAATAATACGGTTATTAGAGAAGGTGCTTTTTGCCGCTTATGAAATGACTGTGTCTGACGCTACCTAACTTTGGCTGAGTAAAAGTATCCACAATGCCCTGCCGAGTCGGCTATAGATCATTAGTAAAGCAGCGCTTTAAGCTTAGTGACAATGATGGTAGCAGCGTCAGTAATATAATTATCTCGTCGGCAATAAAAAATTGTTAATGTTAAGTCAATTAGTGTGGTATTTCTGGCTTAAATAATATTTATATAGCTAATAAGACCATATGAATTCTTTTAGCAGCCACACAGTTCCAAATTTATTCATACAGAATGCTCCGTGATGAAAATTAAAAGCTTTTTACATGTTTCACACAGCGAGAGATGCATTTAAAACATGATGTAATTACTCCGTCTTCAAGTGTTTATAGCTCATTATTGTGAAAACACAGTGTACGTTCTTAAGCGTTGGTATATATTATATAGGGCGATAATTACACCTTTATTGGTGCTAACTTATGTCCAGAGGTTTTGCATACAACAAGAAACCAGCTACAGTGGCGAGGTGGGGCCAAGATTCTTGTGACTCTTGGATGTTGGCCATAAACGGCCACCGCGCTTTGCACGTTCCCACGGTGGAGAGACCAAGATAAGCAGCAGCAGCAGATCGGAGATGAAGAATCAGAGCCGGCACTCTCGCTAAACTTCCTCTTAGTAATCTAGCTGCGGGAGATCCAAGAAGGCGATGCATCTGGCATCTGGGGTGACCGAAAGATCTGTGAAACTAGAATGGCGGATCATCGACCTCGCGAAGTTAGTAGGTCAGGGCTTGCGGCGGTCAAAGACCTGCCGGTCATTTACTCATTTCGCGGTTCGGACACCGAAGATTTTACCTTGGAGACGGACAAAGTTTCGGTGTTTTCCAGCTTGCACTAAAATTTGCCCGGGTCAACTTTGGGGGATATGGCAACGTCGCCTTAACACCCACGTGGTTGCATGTACAAACAATGCTATGGATCTTACGTGATATGGCTACTAAAGACTCTGCCGATGAGTACGATGAGCAAAAACTAAATATCCGCTAAAAAATTGTAAATATTCAAATCTGATTCCTCTCCAAATTATATTTTATGAGCTGAAAATAATCTTAATATACTTCTAATTACAAGAGTTGCTTTAATTGTTATATTAATATTTAATTTTTAGTTAATTAATTTTAAAACTTTATTCCGTGTGATCTGTTCTCACATAATATATTTACACAGGACCTGATTAAAAATACTTAAAAATTTCGCACACAGTTCTTTTTAGCAAATGTTTGTAAAGCAATGATAAACACTAAGTGATGATTGGAACCAGTCATGCGCACTGATAAGTACACTTGGAAAACTCAAATCACCACAAAACATTTTTAAAGACGTCGCGTTCGTTTCACTAACAAAGCTAGCGTCATCAGAGAACGAATTTAGTTTAGAATTTTTTATCCTCTGACTAACTTTTGTTAATGGAAGGTCTTTAAACATGAGTTGTGGTGATTTGGGTTCTCCAATGATAAACAGATATTACGACGAACCATTTCTGTTTAAGCTTCCTAAAATTCTTCAATAGAATATATGGCAGACCTAGTTAATACAATTTTTGCTAGTTGTGCAGCTATTCCTTGTTAGATTCTTGTAATCAGGCATTACGACATCGTTTCGAAATGTGTATTGCCGCAAATGGTAAGGTTTTTGAGCATATGTCATAGGCTCTGTTTGTTTTTATGTTATGGTTATGATTATAAATTAAATAAAATATAACAATATAATAATAATAATATAATATAATATAATAATAATATAAAAGCCTGGACGCAGCAAGTGCGTTATGGTAGTGAATTTTAATAGAAATGATCTGGCACAAAATATTTTATTAAATTTTTTTTTTGTAACATAGAAATCGAAATTTTGCTGCAAAACATTGCCCTATTTTCCTAACTAACGAACTTATCTAAGCCATTTTGAGTTATCGCTGTGATACATACATATATATATATATATATATATATATATATATATATATATATATATATATATATATATATATATATATATATATATATATAAACATTGAAACTGACTCCGGATATGGGTTGTAGGGGCCCTAGTTCGCGCTCATTTGCAAAATTTTTTTTCAAAATTCAAAAGGCGGGATCTCCCCATTAGTGAATTTTTTCTACGAAAATGTAATATAATATAATAATATAAAATAAACTAAAATAAGTTTATTTATTGATAAATTAATAATTTTTTTCCTCAGTGTAGATCATTCAATGAGCGGACTGTATTGCTTGAGTTTTTGTTTTTCCTCTTTTATCATAATATAATATTAAAATTAACTTAAAATCAAAAGTCGCACAGACATACCATTTCTAGAGGTTCTTGCGATCGGAAAAAAATATTCTGCATCACCGCCACCGATAAATTACGTTTAATGTATTCTGCTTAAGCTTCTAAACAAAAGTCGTCGTTGACCTAGGCCGTTAAGTTTTCACAGATTACGAAAATTATTTTCCGTCCTCAAGTTTTAATCTACCAAATTTCATAATATTACCTCCATTACCCCAAAATCTGTAAATTTTGCGAAAATTTTGGTAAAACAAAAATTGTTAAGAAATGACAGGTGATACCGGAAAAATAGTTTTTAAAGTTCTTGCCATCGAATAATTTCTTGTTACGTCAATCACCCTATATATATATATATATATATATATATATATATATATATATATATATATATATATATGTTTGGGTGTGTGTGTGTGTGTGTTTTTTTTAAAATATGTAAAGTTAAAAAATGCGTTAAGGTCACGCTGCATTACTTTCAAAACTGTAAATCTATATAAACTCAAAAAATTCGGGACGCAGCAAGTGCGTTATGGTAGTGAATTTTCATTAAATGCTTCAAATTTAGATAAGTCAATTTTATATCCACCTAGAAAGTATAATTTTGGTACGTAGTAAGGTCTTTCCCAAGGAAAAATATCCACCAAATTTCATCAAAATAGCTTTTTAATTTTCGGAGATAAAAATTGTTTTTGAAAGAAAACTCAGCATTTCCCGGAAAACCTTGTCCTATTTTCCTGGCTAACGAACTCATCCAAGTTATTAATAAAAGAAAGATTCCAGCAGAGTTTCGTCAACATTTTTGCGGAGTCTCACCATCGATACCTCTCTATTAGTGCATTTTTTTACAACAATTTGTGAAAAGAAAAGTGCGTTATAGTATATATATATATATATATATATATATATATATATATATATATATATATATATATATATATATATATATATATATATATATATATAAGATATGAATAATTCTCATAAACGGGTTCCAGTTGCTCTAATTCGTAATCAGTTCAAAAGTCGTTACTTCTTCATAAATAAAATTTTCTTTATGAAAATGCGCCAAAAAAGGAGAAAAGCTATCTAAATGTGTGACTAAATACGCCGTCTTAGTTGTAGCTGTTTGCCCCATATAAAGCAACGAAGACCTGCAGAAAAAACTTACTTACTTACAAAAAAATTATCGCCATTAATAGTAATCTCAAAATATCCATATAAAGAATGCGCCAATAGTCTCTTAATAGTATACCTACTAAAAGATATGGCAAACATGACCCCAAACCTAAATTTACCTACTTAATTGGCGAAATAAGTGGTAACGGTTTCTCCATTAATTTCGGTAAGTATTAATAAGCACCTTCCCAGCTGTTTAAGAATAAACATCGTATTTACTAGATGTAAGAATGTTTTACTAGTATGCACACTTGGAGAACCCAAATCACCACAACACATTTTAGAAAAAGTCTGGACGCAGCAAGTGCGTTGTAGTAGTGAATTTTCATATAAATGATCAGGCAACAAATATTTTTTATAACATTTTTTTCTTTTAATATATAAATACAAATTTTGGGATTTGGTTTCCCTTTAATATCGTTAACTTACGTACCAAATTTGGTTACCATAGCTTTTCTGTTTTTTCAGATATTTTTTTTCCAAAGAAACCAAAAACTTTCCCGGAAAACCTGGTTAGATTTTCCTGGCTAACGAACATGATCAAGCCACTTATAAAGGCAACGTACGTGCAAAGTTTCATCAAAATCGGTCCATGATTTTTGGAGTTATCGGTGTAATACTCAAGTGCACTATTAAAAAGAAAAAAATAAATACAACAATACAACATACTTAACAAAAACACAATTCCATGTGCATAATTAAAAGAAAAAAACAATAAACTTTGTAAAGTTCAGACGGATGTAAAATCATCCTCTGCTCTACCACTTACGCCCATATGCAAAACTGGCAGTCAACAGCCAACCCGGCAACCTGCTTAAACACCACGCATAATCAGCGACAGTTTATTTTTGAAGGAACGCACAGAACAGCTCTTAACACTCTCATTAAGGCCATTGTATATAGCGTATATCTGATAGGTAAAAGACCATTTAAACAATGTTAGACTGTACTTAGGTGGTGATATTAAGCTCTTCGACAGTATGTTAATGTTATGAACATCAGTTCTGCGCGTTACCTTTCTATACAAGTATGTGTGGACAATGATAAAATAGAACAATGTCGCTGCTCTCAATGTCAAACGATTACGCATATTAAACCACTTTGCTTCATTTAGTTTATGCGACATATAGTTCCAAGCAATAGGCAAACTGCGAGAGGACTAAAGTATTCTCAAGCATTAGCTTAACACCAGTCGGAAGATAAGTCCTTTGCGGGTACAACAGACGCAGGTTGTTGTAGGCCCGCTGAAGGCAGGCATTAACATGCCGCTTATATCTAAACTTGTTCTGCATTATCACACCCAAGTTTCGCACCTCATCCAAAAGTTCTAGACGCTCCTTACTGATTACGACCCTCGCATTCACCTTTTAGCGGACTACAAGAATCTGACCCCCAAACAAAATAGCAGCCGCCTTCTTCGCATTTAGACACAGCGATTGATCTTTGGACGCTTTGTACAATGAATCCAGATCGGAATTCACCTTTCCCAGCGCATATGAAAGCTTTGCGACACAAGGAAATGTATATCTGAATGTCGTCAGCGTACATATGTACTTTAGAATACTAAATGACCCTAGGGAAATGATTTACGTAAATAGCGAGAAGCAGGGGTCCAAGGACCGAGCCTTGCGGCACACCACTATTCACGAGATGATCATCGACTCGCAGCTGCCAATTCTCACAATAAGCTGGAGTTCTCACAAGTAATTTCTGATCAAATCCAGATTCTCCGAGCCCATCCCAACAGCTCTCGATATTTTCAGGAATATGATTTATGGTGTCGAAGGCCTTGGAAAAATCGAACAGCACCAGTAGCGTCAGCATACCCCGATCCGTGGCCCGAAAAATGTCGTAACCCTTAGCAGTGCAGTGGCATAGCCATGATTAGCCTGGATCCGAGACTGAAAGTCAAATCAGATGTTCTTGTCACTCAAGTAAGTCCTAAGCTGCGAGTCCAGCACCCTTTCCAGCAGCTTTGATAATATGGGCAATATACTAATCATCCGCAGTTGATTCAGCTTCGTAGGATCCGCCACCTTCGGAAACGGCAGCCCGATAGCATATTTCCAGATTTTTGTAAAATAGCCTTCTAGAATACACGAGTTGATTATGTGTGTTATGAAGCCAACTATATACCTGCTACAAAGCTTAATCATAGTAATGCTCAATCTATCACGTCCTATTGCATTGGTCTTGATCGCATTTATGTACCGGAGCACCGTTGGATCATCTACTAAACAAAACTGAAACTCCTTCCCACCACTAATCGCCCCGAAAAATGCAGACCCATTGATGTTGCTTTCCATAGGATCCTGACTTAAGCTTTTGTTCATAAAGTTATCAGCGACTTTATGGGGATCCCTGAGAGCTTCAGGTAATGTTGTCTTTTTCTTGGTGCATACATCTAGACGTTCCAGTTCTTTGTAAACAGACTTTCTATCCCCAGATTAAAATTTTTCTGATAGGAAGGCTTTCTTATCCGTTTTGACCGTTACAGTTACCGCATTCCGCAATTTCACAGATGTTTTCTAAACCTTGCCTTTGTTCTGTCTCTAAATTTCATCAATAGGCGGGTATTATCTGAGCTCTAAGGGCTGTAAGGCTTGGTTACCCTGTATGTTCTTATAGGTGCAAGAGTTTCTATCTCATTAATGAATTATTTTTATACAAATTCGCCAAAGATTCAGTGCAATTACATAATCTGATCATATAAGGTTGAAAAAAGTAATAAAAACTTTAAAAAAATAACTCACACACCTGGGTTGGAAGAGCGTCATCTCCCAGTTAATAATATTGGACAAACGTCGATCATTTCCTGGCTAACTGAGCTATAGGAGAATACGAGAAATTAATTAGAACCAACGTGTTATATGTTAATGTAAACTTATGCTTTCGCATAACAAATATTGTCTATTTAAAATTGATTTTTGGCAAAAGTTTTATCAAATTAACACCAAAAATCCTCAATGGAGTCCGTTTGTAAGTTCAATTATCTGATTATGTTTTCAGTTACTTTTACAGGAACTAAAAAATTTAATACTGGTATTGTTAATTATCGCAGAATTAATAAACAATCTTTATAACTGAAACCACTGCCAAAGCATCACATAAAGGGTCTATTTTAAAATAATTTTCGGCAAATATTGAAGCGGCGATTGACGCTGAAACTTAAGGCTTTCTAACTTCTTATATTTCTTTTGCATAACCCTATTAATTCCAGGTTCTTTATTTGGAACATGTCAATTTTGACGTTTCGAATGGCGAATTTGACGTTTTAAGAAGAAAAACTATATTTTCTTTAGAAGCTTATTTTTATAGTGTAAACCCGTGTACCAAATTTGGTTGCCCCAACATTGTTACTTCCGGAGATATAAAATTTTTTCAAATAAAACAACATTTTCCGAGGGTAACGAACTTGTCTAAGCTAGTTATATATATATATATATATATATATATATATATATATATATATATATATATATATATATATATATATATATATATATATATATATATATATATATATAAACACAGATCTCCTCACTAGTGAATTTTTCGTTTTACGAAAAATTCGCTAAAAATTACCCGAACATAAAATTTTCTATTGCAAGTGATGCTTTTCATAGATCAGCCGAAATTACATTATACTGAGTACTCAAAAAGTCTTGGTTTAGTTTCAAACCATTTACAATTTTTATATGTGTGTTAGTGTGATAGCTTAGAAGAAATAAACAACTGATTGTGTTAAAATATTATACACAATTTTCGCCTATAGAGGATGTGGTAAATAACTGAAGATAATGGGAAAACGAGTTACTAGTTCTCAGAGAAATTTTGATCAAGATTTGCATACCCCACCAGCTTCCACAGTATTTTTGTGCCTAAGTCCACGTAACCATAATAGGGATTTAGAAGCTTTAGGGAGTTTTTGTGACTTTATCGAAAATCCCATGTAACTATAACCGAGTTGAAATTTACATTCGAAAGTGTCACTTAGCCGCCTTTCAAGATGATATATTATTGGAATTATATCATAAATTATAAGGTGGTATAGAGTTATCATAACATAGCTGTCAACTTTGCAAATAAGCCTAGAATTCAGATTGTTATCCCAACAAAGAAGGTGGTCAAGTTAAGCGAAAGGGTTCATTGTCAAATTGGTAGCAGATAAGTCTGTTACCTACTGGCTCTCTTTCACTCGTTAACTCATAAATTATTATCTTGACGACGCAGTCATTCAAAGGCAACCGCAGCCCATTACATTTGCGAAATAGAAGTTACGTACCTGAAAGGAGCTATTCAAGAGGGAATTATCTCTAATAATAACGACTTAAAGCTGCTGCTGTAAAACGATAATCACGGAAGCAACAAGTGAATAACTACAATCCTTTCATCATATATCCTTCTAAGAACTGACGTTCGGGAGGTATATTCGCAGGTTGTGGCTTGCAATATATTTGCATATTTCATGCTATAATTGGCTGTGTAATATCCTTTTAACATGCCTGAATAGAGCTTTGTTGTTCCTGGTGGTATAATTTGGTCATCGTTTTGTAAAAGAGAAAACCAGAGATGCACAGGCTAACTCACATCAAGTTTCAACCCCTTTTACTTTTTACTAAGAAAAAATTCAGGACATAGTAAGTGCTTTATGATGGCGAGTTTTCATTGAATGTTTAAAAATGTAATAACTCAAATTGTCAATATCCTGGAAACTTTAGTTTTGGTATATGGTAAACTCCTGATCAAGCCAACATGTGTACTAAAATTGATGAAAATACCTTTGTTATTTTTCGAGAAACAATTTTGTTTTCAAGCAAAATTTTTGTTGTTGAAAAGCTAAACCAATTAGGAACTCATTCATACTATTAACAAACGAAAGACAGGTGCCAAGTTATATCAATATCGGTTAATTATTTTTACTGAATTTTTGTAGAAAAAATTCACTATTGGGGAAATCTCGACATTCGAATTTTGAAAAAATGTATTTAAATGATGGCGAACTAGGACCCCTAGAACCCATATCCGGGGTCAGTTTCAATTTTTATAGGTTCATCTATATATCTATCCATATATATATATATATATATATATATATATATATATATATATATATATATATATATATATATATATATATATATATATATATATATATATATATATATATATATATATATATATATATACACAGAGTGTCCCAAACTGGATGGGAATGTATTGCTATCTCCGTTATTATTAGAGATAGGGAGACGGTTAATTTAACAATGTTTTGTAGAATTTCATGCTCGTTCCAAATATGACTTGTATTTTGCCCTGCCTCTTTTTTTTCGAGTTATTTTCGAAAAAACCAAAATTTGTTGATTTTTTTATCTTCAATATCTAAGTAGGCGTTGATCTGACATGTCTAAGACTGGTACATTTTCAGGACACTTTTTTCAGGGAAATTTTTTGTGTGTGCAATTCTCAACTTTGGATTGTCATTTGTTTTTGAGCTACAGGTATCAACGTTTGTTTTTATTATGGCAGCCATATTGGATTTTTTGCTCATGTGATAGCCTGTTAAAAGAGCTTCCCAATGATGTACAACATGCTTGAGAAATCTTGTAATTGCACTGACAATTTTGAGAAAAACCGTTTTGAGGATAGTAGGCTATGAAATCCAATACCAGGAAACAAATGACAAAAAAGTGTTCAAAAAGTAGTAGGCCATGGAGTTTAACAATAGATTTCAACTTTCAACATAATTTTCCGTAATGATTCATATATATATATATATATATATATATATATATATATATATATATATATATATATATATATATATATATATATATATATATATATATGTATGTATGTTTGGAAAGATTTTCGCGGTCTTTAATGTGAGATATACTTGGTTCTTGATTTGAACCGCGTCCTGAATTTATTAAAACTCGCCGTTTCGGATCCTGTTTCGGAGCCATTTTCAAGAGGTAAAGGAAATATGTAAGGACATGAACTCTAAGGCCCCAATCTACCTACTCCTTAGAGCGGTGGACAAAGGTGGGTTGGGTTGTTGTAGCTCGATTACTCGTCTCCAAGGTCCCAGTGTGTTCAACCCTGGGCCTAAGAGAGATCTGGCCGTTGGTTGCAAGTCTTGTATTGTATGTATCGTTTCCTTTACCTGCTTTGTTATCAGTAAAAATAGTCGGGTCACGGTCATGGGCTTTAGTGACGGTACTTAAAGGATTAGGAGGATTACAGGCATTTGTTGAGACAGATAATTGGGCACTGAATTTTTCTATTAAATCAATTGTCTTTTTGTGTGTTTGTAATGAAGACTTAGTAGGTTTTCAAGTAATCGGTTTACAACTTCAAAACCAGAATCATCCTCTAACAATCATGATCGAAAAACTTCCCGATTGTTTAAATAAGAGAGATGATGGTCTTGTTCTTGCGATGACTTGGAAACCTATTACATCTTCATTACAAACACACAAAAAGGCAAGAAATTTAATAGAAAATGTCATTGCCCCATTATTTGTCTCAGCAAATGCATGTAATCCTCTTAATCCTTTAAGTACCGTGACTAAAGCCCCTGATCATGACTCGACTGCTTTCACAGATAACGAAGCAGGTAGACGAAACGATATATATGAACGGCCAGATCTTTCTTGGGCCTATGGTTGAACACACTGAGACATTTGAGATGATCTTCGGCGAGATTTAGGGAGTAGGCAGATTGAGACCTTAGAAAAGGAGCCGAAACGTCGAGTTTTAATAAATTCCGGACGCGGTTCAACCCGAGAATCAAGTATATCTCATATATATATATATATATATATATATATATATATATATATATATATATATATATATATATATATATATATATATATATATATATATATATTGTTATCCTTATTACACCTTGTATCTCTTTTAATTTGGACTTTTGGACTATGGTAAGTCTGGCTTAATCGTAATGTTTTGAGGCTACGAGTGTACTGCTGTTCTTTGTAAAGTGACTTTTAGACCACTCTGTATATTGTAGTAAAAAGCTGCTTTGTGTGAATCCAAGAACATTAACATTTTTTACAAATTTATACCTAAGCGGATTAGAGTAATAAACAAGAAACTTTTTATAAATGTTATAGCTGATTAAATTATCATATTTACCCGATTCTAATAATCATCATTTGCGTTCTGTGATCGAATAAATAATTCATTAATCAACCTTTCAAAAAATAATTATTCGCTATGCAATCATGCATTTACTGAGGCGCCATCAATCAGGAACTATTAGTTGAAATATTAAAATTTGTTCTACAAGACAAAATTAAACACGAAATGACATTGAACCCCAGAAATTGTTTACAAAATGTTTTTAAATAACGTGGAATTTAATCTCCAATCAATAACATGAAGACATAGGTATACGAGGAAAGACTAAAATGAAATCAACCTAAACAGAAAACAAAATTTCACAACAAAGGTTTATTTGCACTAATTCTATCCACGTGTAAAGTTTCATTCCAGTTACCCTGATCATCATCATCATCATCAGTCAGCCCTCTGCGTCCACTGCTGGACATAGGCCTCCCCTAGTTGAGTCCATTCTTTTCTGTCTTGAGCGCTACGAATCCAGTTTTTTGTAATTTTTGTAATGTCGTCTGTCCAGCGAGTTGGTGGTCTTCCTCTGTCTCTTTTATCGGATCTGGGTCTCCATTTAAGTAATCGTTTTGTCCACCTGTCATCTTGCATGCGAGCCACATGTCCCGTCCACTTCCATTTGAGTTTTGCCACATGTACGACCACATCAGTCACTCCTGTTCTTCTGCGTAATTCTTCATTTCTAATGTGGTCACGTAACGAAACGCCAAGCATCGACCTCTCCATTTTGCGCTGTGCTACTTTTAGTTTCTTAGCAGAAGCGTTGGTAAGGGTTAGTGTTTCGGCGCCGTAGGTCATAACCGGTAGAACACATTGGTTGAAAACTTTTCTTTTCAAGCATACCGGAAGGTCGCCTCTGAAAACGTCTCGAAGTTTGCCGTAAGCCGCCCAGGAGAGTAAAACTCCCCTGTTTATCTCGCATGTTTGGTTGGCTTTGGATATGCTTATCTCGTGGCCCAAATATGTGTATTTATCTATCCATTCCACCTCAGAGTTTTCGATAATCAGGTTGTTACTAGGGACGAGGTTTGTCATAAATTTTGTTTTTCCGATGTTCATTTTTAGACCTACTGTTGCACAGGCCTCCTAAAGTTCCTGTAGCATCACTCGAATATCCTCCAACTTGTCAGCCAGTAATATAATGTCGTCTGCAAACCGTAAGTTTGACAGACTTTGGCCGTCTATTCTTAGACCTTTCTGGTCCCAATCTAGCTTCTTGAACACATGTTCCAGGACGGTGATAAACATATTTGGAGACATCGTATCTCTCTGGCGTACTCCTCTCCCAATTTTTATAGGATTCGTGTTTTCATGTAGTTTTACCACAAGAGTAGCATTTTTATATACCTTGATTTTTATATACCCTGATACTACCTCAAGTTTTCGCCGATTTTCCACCGGAAAAACTTGAGTATAAAGTTTTCATTTCAATATTTAAGTATTGAGGCTGGTTAGCGAACTCGACCTCGGTTTTCGCCCAAACAAGCTTTTTGCCAAGTTTAATTGAAATGGGTTTAGAATTTTTTGAATTATTTTAACAATACCCATTACGATTGTAAAATTCATTTCTCAGGTTATGCAAAGTTTGCGGTGATATCAACCTAATCTCATGTTAAATTTTCTTTCCGGATACCTTTTATTTGACCAATATTTGTGAACATTCACAACAAATATTTCTGAGCCCAACCCTGTCCATTCGTACTCTGCAAACCTCCCTTAACGACTTCAGCAGCCGTTAGAGCCGCAGGTGCCGACAGTGGTACCATCGGACAAGTGCGATCAAGCGGCAACACACAGCTAAATGGAATGCAAGCACTCTCTCATTTCGTCGTTGTCAAGCGGTCAGGGAGCCTCGTAGGAAGATCGCCTAGCCCGACTCGTAGCCAACCACTTCCTCGTCATCAAGCGTCCAGTAAGGGCCGTAGAAAGATCAGCTGAGCCGTGAGCGGTAGTCAGACACATAGTTGGCTACGCTGTGACGATACTAAACTTAACGTTGTCGTCTATTGATCAGGTAGCATCGTAGGAAGATAGCCAGACTCGCGAACCGTAGTCCTCGTTATCAAGCGTCCAGTAAGGGCCGTAGCAATATCAGCGTCTAGTAAGACTCGTAGAAAGACTAGCTGAACCGTGAGCGATAGTCAGACACAGCAGAATTATTGATTAAGATGTGATCATACGAAACTTAACGTCGTCATCTTGGCGTCGGGAAGCGACCTAGAAAGATCGCCTGACCCGCGACTCGTCATCAACACTTCTTCATCATCAAGACGTCTCACGTTTGATACGTGGACAGGTTAGCGAGCCTTGTTCGAGGAAGAGCCAGTCTTCCGACGATCGACTGACTTGCGATTAGAAATTCAATTGACCGCGTACGAGCGGCATCAAAACATCGAAATTTTCGTTCGTCACCTGGAGACCTGCACAACGTTACCCTCTCGGAAGACGCCACAGATACAAGCGACATACTCCACGTACTGGTCACGGCAACCTACCTACATTTGTAAGTTACTTTTCCTTGGATTGTGAAATATTGGATCACAATTCCTCATTAACTTATTGTAAATTGTTTGTAACTTTGTAATATTAAATCGTTGTTGTTTTAGCGCCACGTTTATACATTACAAGTCTGCACCCAGTCTGGTCCCTTTTGAGTTGTGTTAAAGAGTCATTTGAACCACTATCCTAATCTTTCTAAAGTAGTTAATCTAATTCAAACATTTTCATCCAATTTACCCAATTTTAACAAACCATTTAACCTTTTCGCGCCATTACATTTATTTCTATCGAGCCAGATGTGAACAGAACTTAGAATATTTAGAAAAGCGCTAGAGTTAAACCAAGAGGAAACCTGTCCCAATTGTTTCATCAAATAGTGCAGATTTTCCATGAGGTTTTCAGTTTGGAGGAAACAACTAAATAAAAGTTCGGGACGCAGCAAATGCGTTATGGTAGTCAATTTTTATTAAATGTTTCAAACTTGAATAAGTCAATTTTCTATAAACTTAGAATGCCAAATTTTGGTACGTAGTAAGACCTTTCGTAAGGCAACACATCTATCAAATTTTATTAAAATAACTTTGTAATTTTCATAGAAAAAAATGTTTTCAAAAGAAAACTAAAAATTTAAATAGATTTTGATTAGATTAGATTTTATTGTCAAGTGGCTATTTCAGTCCGTCCACCGCGACCTTAGGTCTATTGTGGCCCACGTCTAATTATTTAGATTTCACCCATCAATTCCAGCTCCTTGAGGGAGTAGATCTTTTCTTGAGGGTGAAAGTTTGTGTGGTAGGTGTACTGCCATCTGAGTGAAGTCGCTTGCCCGTTTGAAAGCTCAAAGAGAGAGAACCTCTCTCCGAGTTCGTCTTGACCCGATATCCGTGAGTGTTTGCCTAGAGGCGGTATCCTGAAGTCCCGCTCTCGAGCAGCATCTAATCTCCAGTTGTAATCCACCCCTAGAGATCCAGCTCCCCTCAGGCTCTTCCAAACCTGACACCTAACAGTGTTAAGACTCAAGGCAACATCACATCGAGTCTCGCTCCCGAGCATCACCCCACCGAGGCCGTCCGTCCGTTTCGTAGCACACAGTTTGGGCTCCAAACTCCGGGTGTTTACCACTTATCAGAGATCAGAGCCTCCCGGGACGTTTGGACACACGCCAGGGCTCAATCCAGGGCGGTATCATCTGGAACCCCGCTCCCGAGTAACAACCAAGCGAGGCCAATTGTCAATCTCTGAGGCCACAGTGGAGGCGCCAAACTTAAGGTGCATATCACTCCCCAGAGATGTCTGCCTCCCCCCAGCCTCACCTGCACCAGACCCCCGCCAGTGTTTCATTGACTCGAGGCGGTATCATGAAGTCCCGCCCTCGAGCAGCATCCAGGCAGGATCGTTAGCCTGTATCGATGCTGACAGAGTAGGCCCAAGTCTCCAGGTGTAATCCACTAGAGACCCCAGCCACCTCCGGGTTCGTCCAGGTCCAACACCTGCCAGCGTTAGCTTAAATTTCACTCAACAAATCGAGCTTCCGAAAGGAGACGACACCTGCGAGGTGAAACTTTGTTTGACAGATGTACTGGCCTCTGAGCGAAGTAGCTTGCCCGTCTCAAAGCTCAAAGAGAGATAACCTCTCTCCGAGTTCGTCTGGACCAGACATCCGCCAGTGTTTGACTCGGTGCAGTATCATGAAGTCCTGCATTCGAGCAGCATCTAAGTGAGGTCGTTTGTCCGTTTCGAAGCTCACAGAAGAGGCCTCAACCCTTAGTTTTATTCCACCCCTAAAGATCTCAGCTCTGCTCCGGGTTCGTCTAGACTCGACACCCACCAGTGCTAGACTCAAGGCGACATCCCATCGAGCCCCGCTCCCGAGCATCGCACAAGCGAGGCCGTCCGTCCGTTCCGATGCACACAGTGGGGGTCCCAAACTCCAGGTGTTTACCACTCATCAGAGTTGTCAACCCCCTCCGGGTCGTCTAGACACACGACACCCGCCAGCACTCAACGCAAGGCGGCACCCATCCGGAAAAATTTTAATAACTCAATTTTCTATAAACTTATAAATTTGAATTTTGGTACTGTAAGGTTTTTCCTGAGGCAACATTAAAATAGCTTGGTAACTTCCGGAGAATTTTTGTCGAAAGAAAACTCAAAATTTTCTAGGAAAACCTTGTCCGATTTTCCAGGCTAACGAACTCATCCAAGCCATTAAGAAAAGAAAGGCACTTGCCGAGTTTAATCAAAATCGGTTAATTATTTTTTGAGTTATCGGTTGGATATATATATATATATATATATATATATATATATATATATATATAATATAATTGAAACTGACCCAGGATATGGGTTCGAGAAGTCCTAGTTCGCGCTCATTTGAAAAATTTTTTGCAAAGTCTCACCATCGATACCTCTCTATTAGTGATTTTTTTAATTCTTTTTTGATAACAATTCACCATAAAGAGCTGCAGGAGGTAGATTGTCTTGGGTGCGACGAGAAAGGAATGTCGCCTGTAGACTGTGATGATGACACCATAGAGTTTATACACTTTTAGGAGTGTATCCATATACATTTTGCAGTCAGCTGAGGAAGCGATGTGCGACTGTCTTCAGTCTAGTGTCTTTCGCGGCCCCGCTTGTGACGTCACAGGTGAATGACTTGCCTACGTCACGTCAGTTCAATGGCAAATCGCGACCCAGATCTGACATCTACAAGCTTTAACACATCTCCACAATTTGTTAAATCGAAGAAGCTTGTGGTTCTTGCTTGGTTAGATACATTAGCTTGCCTAGCTCCAGAATCAAGACCAGCCATTCGGAAAATGCAGCTGCCATTAAACCACGCAATTTGTGCAATTTAATAAATATTAAGTACCTGTTTCTGTACGCCTTGAAGTCAAGTTAAATTTCACTATCTAACCTTCAACTACATATGTTAAGATGCTTATGTGAAGGACATTCTCAGGTGTGAATATGGTGTAGAACCATCAGATGAAATGACCAGTGGATTTTAATATCTGCAAATTCCTTTAAACTTCTGAACATGTACCATCACTACCATGTAACTTGTGTTACTTAACTTATATATTATATATATATATATATATATATATATATATATATATATATATATATATATATATATATATATATATATATAGGTGGCGCATTGAAAACGAAACAGAGCGATTTGCGTCCAGAGAAATTTTTTTTAAGAAACGCTGAAACACGTCAATTTTAATAATAAGGGTGACATGTTTTGACATAAAACTCAACGTTGTTACATCAACTCCTTAAAGGTGGTGATAACAACCCTTATATTTTAACTAGGGAACATGGGTCGAGTGTTACACCATTTGAGAGATCTTTCTTTTCTGAATTCAGCACACAAATTTTTTTGGAAGTTTTATCAACTCGTTTAAAAATTATTCACAGTTTGAGTTGCAAGAACGTATTTCATTCAGTGTGATAAGAAATGCACTAATTAGTCAATTTTTCGTTAAAAAAACTAGAAAACAAAACCAAACGTGAAAAAATGTTTACTCAGTTAAGCGAGTGTTCAAATTGTTGACCACCAGCTTCCATACAAAAGTACAAATTTTGTTTAAAACGAGCTCTGAAATTCTGGGGCATTTGTGGAATTATTAGACGGCATTATTCAACAATGCGTCATCGTAATTCTTCCAGAGACTCCGGTTCTGTTGCGAAAATACTACTCTTTAAATGGCCTCATAGAAAGAAGTCTAAAGGAGTTAAATCCGGTGATCTAGGGGGCCACTCAATAGCAGCTCTACGCCCAATCCATTGCTCTCGAAACTCTCTGTTCAAAAACTCCCTAACACGTTGTGAAAAATGCGGAGGAGCTCCATCTTGTTGAAATACTAATTGATTTTCTTGATATCGATCATCATTTTCAACAATGACAATTAGTAGAGGGTAAACGATATATTCTAGGAACTCCATGTTTCGCCACTCAAATTGCCATCAAGAAAGATTGGTCCGATTAAACGGTCTCCAAAAATGCCAGTCCAGACAGTCAATTTCTGTGGAGTTTGAGTGTGGACTTCATGAAAATTTCTTGGATTATTATCTGCCCAATAACGACAATTATGACGATTGACTGTAGAGTTTAATAAAAACGTACACTCGTCTGAAAAACGGATATTGAATAGAAAGTTCCCGTTATCAGCTATTCGTGCAGTCATAATTTCACAAAACTCCAGCCGCCGATCAAAATCATCTTCATTCATTGTTGTACAAGATGAATTTTATACGGGTGAAATTTGTGATGCTTCAATATTTGCTGAATAGTTATTCTTTTGATGTTTGAAACAGTGGCAAATTTTCTCGTGCTCAAAGTTGGGTCTGCAGCAATTTGTCCTAAAACTTCAATCTCAGTAGTCTCATTTCTAACCGGAAATTCACGTTCAGGATCCCGTTTTTTGTTGGCTACTGAACCACTTTGTCGAAACTTTGCAACTAACTCCAAAATGTATTTTCTGTTAACATGTCTGTTCGGATGTCGTTCATTAAACAAATTTGTGGTGCTGTTGGCACAATCATTGTTTTTGAAAAAAACAGTATTTTATTAATTAATTATTTTTATTAATTTTCGGTAGTACTATGAAGTATTAAGCCGACCGATAAACTGAAATAATAAACCGCATTTCTCTTATTTCGATAAGAAATGTTCTGATAGTTAATTTGTTGTTTACAAACCAACAAAACATTGACTATCAGCACATTTCTTATCGGAATGAGTGATATGCGTTTTTGCATCGTCAACTGTGAATAATTTTTAAGCGAGTTGATAAAACTTTAAAAAAAATAGAGTGCTGGATTCAGAAAAGAAAGAGCTTTCAAATGATGTAACACTCGACCCATGTTTCCTATTTAAAATATAAGGGTTGTTATCACCACCCTTCAGAGGTTGATGTAACAAAGTTGAGTTTTATGTCAAAACATGTCCCCCTCAATATTAAAATTGACATGTTTCAGAGTTTCTTAAAAAAAATATATCTGGACGCAAATCGGTCTGTTTCATTTTCAATGCGCCACCCTATATATATATATATATATATATATATATATATATATATATATATATATATATATATATATATATATATATATATATATATATATATATATATATATATGATAATATATCAAAATATAATATTTTGCCATGATAAGGATTTGATCCTAAGGTAAACTGTTTTATTTTTGGCGAAGTTCCATTAAACGCATCAGATTAAAAGACTTTTGAATCAACAATTTGTTGTGGGTGCAAATAATTAAGACCACTAAAACCCATTTATAGTCTAGCATATACACATAAAATTTCAGCAGACCCTAAAAACGTGTTCTCTGTCTCCAGCGCTTATTTGAACAAAATTTGAGAATTTGAAAGTCGTTATAATACATGCATATATACGTTATATAAAAGAGATATAGCCACAATTCAATGACACTATAAGATATATATATATATATATATATATATATATATATATATATATATATATATATATATATATATATATATATATATATATACTTTTTTGCTAATTTTTCCAACCCCGTTTCCTTGGCAGTGGTTTCGGTAGATAGTGGGTACGGACAGTGGGAATCTCGTTAATCTACGTAACAATGAACAGCATGGGGATTTTGGAAATCGTAGGAGATACAAGATCGGTCAAATTAGAAAAAAGTTGCGCAATGAGGACGCTTCGTAAGCGACGTTCGCAAAAATCAATTATCTTTTCGTTTTTTTTTTAACTGATTTTTTTAAGTGTCGTTTTTTTTTCTGAACTAAATCGAACAGATATCGAAAAACAGAAGCAATGTTCAGCTCTACAAGGAAGCGTTAACATATTTTAATTTCAATATTTGGTTTCTGAGAAACCGTCCTCAACTTTTTTTTTATACGGTCTGTTTTCAACAACACATGACACGCAATTATTTTTTGGATTTTGGATTACAAATCGCTCTTATTTAAAATTTATGTTAATTCGCTGCTACTTTACCAATGTTCAACTTGGGGATTTAACATCAGACATTCTCCAATGATAGACATTCTTGACAATGTTGTTTTTAATCAATATGGAAACTTAAAGTAATATGGCAATAAAAGTACAAAGGGAATAATTAAGCTAAAAATATACTTACAATTACAGCAGGTGTTCAAAATTTGAACCATTTGCTTCTAAGCAACGGTAGCATCTGGTCACAGTTTCATTCAGAACATTAGCCAACATTTCTGGACTGATACTGCCAAACGCATCAGTAACGCAAATACGTAATTTTTCTTAATTAATTTTTTTTGGCTGATCCTTTATTAAACATACCCCCAAAGAGAAAAGTTCAAAGGGGTAATATCTGGCGATCTTGCCGGCCAGAATATTCTTGAGTGTGTAAAAAATAATTTATTAGAAAAATGTTCAGATAAATAGACATTTATATCTCTTGAATTATGGACAGGGGCGCGGTCGTGTTGAAACCAACAACTGGAGGTTCTTGCCAGAAGCAGTTCTTCTAAATAATTCTCAACATTATTTCTAAGCAGATGTAAATAACGTTCAGTTGAGGTTCTCTTTATTAATAAAATGACCTATTATGTTCGCATCAAAAATTCTAGCCAACATGTTAAATCCAGACCGATACTGATGCCTAGAATACTTTAGTAGGCGAGGATTTGTCGGGACCAATAATGTATGTTACGGCGGTTAAAAATCACAGTGTTGGTTACTACTACTTTCATCTGCCCAGATTATTTTGCTTGGAAATTTGGCATCAGCATCGCATTGCCCCGTATACTACTCACAAAATATTCTACGCATGTCTTCATCACCAGAAAGAAGTCCTTGACAGATATGAAATGTATATGGATGAAATTTCTCTTTCGAAAACATCATGTGTACTGTCGATTTTGGTATGTCAGTAGTTTTAGTGAATTTTCGTAGAAAAAATTCACCAATGGGGAGATCCGGACTTTTGAATTTTGAAAAGATGTTTGCAAATGAGCGCCATCTAGGAGCCCTAGAACCCATATACGGGGTCAGTTTCAATTTTTATATGTATATATATATATATATATATATATATATATATATATATATATATATATATATATATATATATATATATATATATATATATATATATATATATATATATATATATATATATATATATATGTCAGTGTGTGTGTATCACACCGATAACTCAAAAAATAATGGGCCGATTTTGATCAAATTTGGCATGGACCTTCCCTTTGTAAGTGGCTTGGACAAGTTCGTTAGCTAGAAAAATCGGACGAGGTTTTCCGGGAAAATTTTTGAGTTTTCTTTCGAAAAAACATTTTTATTTCCAAAAATAAAAAGCTATGATAACAAAATTTGGTATGTAGGTTTACGATATAAAAAGTAAACTATATACCAAAATTTAGATTTCTATTTTAATTGTGGGTGTAGAAGTTCCAGGATTCTTAACAACCGAGGGGACAACATTAATGAAAGGTTCAGTGTTGACATGTCTCTCTCGTTTGTTGACTGATTTTTGAACGAACTATAGTGCTTTAAGTTTTGTTCTAACCGTTTGAATATAGACTTTCCAGGTTGCCGTTTTTCAGGATATCGGGTAAATACATACGTCCGGCTTCAATTGAATTTCTTTAGCACAATATGTACCAACGTAACATATTAAACTTATCTTCAATACAAAAAACACGCTCCATGGTCAAACTATTTCTCTGAAAACAAAAAATGTTGATAAATTATTCTGACAGTTAACGGGTTTCCAAGGTTTTTTAGCCAATGCCTGCTTTATGCAAAATACATTGTATCAATATTTCAATCGGTATGGATTGAAAATATGTATAATGTTTTTAAGAAGCTTGAAGCCGAATAGAATAGGGCGGATTTAAAAATCAAGGATTGTATTTATTTACTATCGTCAACGGTAGTTTTTGTCTGTCATTGGAAAATGTCTCTCGTTAAATACCCAAGTTGAACATTGGTAAAGCAGTGCCGTATTAACATAATTTCAAAATAATAGCGATTTGTCGTCCAAAACTCAACAATACAATTAAGTGTCATTTGCTGTTGAAAACAGAATAAAAAATACTTCGAAATACAACTTTAAAAATCCAGTACGATATTTAAAAAAATTAAGTTGATGATGGTTTGTCAGAAACCAAATGTTGAAACCAATATGTGTTAACGCTAGCCTGTAGAGCTTAAAATGCCTAGACGCAGCAAGTGCGTTATGGTAGTGAATTTTCATAGAAATGATCTGGCACAAAATATTGTATTATAACTTTTTTTCTTGTAACATATAAATCTAAATTTTGGTGTATAGTAAACTTTTTATATACCTACTAAATTTGGTTTTCTATCTTTTGCATTTTTTGAGATAAAAATTTTTTTCGAATGAAAACTAAAAATTTTCCCGGAAAACCCTGTCTGATTTTCCTGACTAACGAACTTATCCAAGCCATTTACAAAAGGAAGGTACATACCAAAACTTATCAAAATTGGCGGATTATTTTTTGAGTTATCGGTGTGATATATATATATATATATATATATATATATATATATATATATATATATATATATATATATATATATATAAACATATAAAAATTGAAACTGACCCGGATATGGGTTCTAGGGGTCCTAGTTCGCGCTCATTTGCAAAATTTTTTTCAAAATTCAAAGGTCGGGATCTCCCCATGAGTGAATTTTTTCTACAAAAATTCTGTAAAAGTGGCAATGATAAAATGCTTTTTGTTTTTCGATATGTTTTGATTACCCTTAGTCAAAAGTTAAAATAAAATGAAAATAAATAATTTGTTTTCAAAACCTAAAAAGATAATTGATTTTTGCGAACGCCGCTTACGAGACCTCCTTGCGCAACTTTTTTTTTATTTGCTTGACCTTGTATCTCTTGCGGTTTTCGAGATTTCCATGCTGTTCATTCATATATATATATATATATATATATATATATATATATATATATATATATATATATATATATATATATATATACACCAAGTAAGAAATTCACCACGAAATAGAGGAAGGTGGTATCTTTGTGACCGTAAAAAGGATTAAAAAATTGACGAGTAAACTGTCAAAGATTTCTCTGATGATTTCTTTTAAAGTTGTTAGAATGTTGTATTTTTGTTTGTGGAAATTGAAATATACGTTGTTTATTTATCAATGATTATCTATTCAACCTCTCTATGCGTTTATTTGACGTTTCCTAACTAGGGCCCATCATTAGAGTGGGGTCACTAAATAACCCCAACTGGTGGTTGACGTCGATGTGAATGGCTTGGCATGTATATATATATATATATATATATATATATATATATATATATATATATATATATATATATATATATATATATATATATATATATATATATATATATATATATGTGTTTGTATGTGTGTGTGCAGTGGAGAATATACCGCCATCTCTGGTGTGGTGACGTCGATGTGAATGGCTTGGCATGTATATATATATATATATATATATATATATATATATATATATATATATATATATATATATATATATATATATATATATATATATATATATATATGTTTGTATGTGTGTGTGCAGTGGAGAATATACCGCCATCTCTGGTGTGGTGACGGCTCTAGGCTTCCGCAGCGCTTCCACGTACACAAAGCACAGCAAGAACGAAGCTGTGAACCGCCATAATATATATATATATATATATATATATATATATATATATATATATATATATATATATATATATATATATATATATATATATATATATATATATATATATATATATATATAATTTTGCGGGGATCCTGCGTCCTAAAGCCGCTGGAAAAGTTCATTACCAGCCTAATCAGACCAGCTTTACGAGAAAAATTTGACTTCTCTTTGGAAAATTTTTGTAATTCTAAAAATAAAAAGCTTATTATAATATAATTTGGTACAAGAGTTGGCTTTATAGAGCCCATGGTATGTCCAAAATTTTAGGTTTGCAGCTTAATGAAAGAGGCATTAAAAATTGCACATACTTATCAGTGTCCATTATTTGGTTTTGGAACACTGTATAGATAAAACAGAGGAAAGATGAGTACTAAATATAATCTATATCTTAATTATCTCTAAAGATACAAACTTTTTGTAAAGAGGATTTGGGATTTTCTCGGAAAACTAGTCCGTGTGCTATCCACAATATATAAATTGATACCGATCTCTAAATATGGGCCGCAAGAATTATAACTCGCGTCTATTAAAAGAAATTGTTTGAAAGTGAAAATCATCATTCAGCAAACTTTTTCACGAGAACTTGTCAAGAGTGTTTAGTTAACTCAGCTATCGCTAAAAGAAGAAAAATAATTAAGAAATATTGTTGCAGTTAAAAGACCGTTTAAGCTTTTGTTTGCCACATCGTTTTATAATGGCACGGACATAACCTTATCATTTAATCGCCAACAAACAAAAAATACCGGATATAACCTGGAAAGATTATCAAACGCACAAACTTTTTCAATTAAATGCTTTTCAGCCTTCTCGGATGAATTGGTCTATTTAAAGTACTGCGATTAAATTACTCTGATACACAATATTCGCAGGTTTGACCAAGGTTATAGTTGTTATATTTTATTGCAGTCATCCTTCAATGTCACATAGGCTCACGCAACCAGAAGACTGCAAAGCTGGAAATAGTCTTCGCTTGATATAATATTGAAAATAGATTAGAAAATGAAAATGAAATCAATTAACCTCGGAAAGTGTATTTCTTACTAGCTTTAGCATTGACATAAACCTTATCTCACGCTGACTGATGAATGTAATTATTTTTCAATTTCAATGACGTATTCTTGACATTATGCTATTATTATTCTAAAAACATGGTTGATATGATATGCAAAATAGCTTTGTTGCTATGAAGTCATAAAATTTTTTCTGTTTCATTTAAAAACATTAACTCAATAGATTATGCCATTTTAATTCAGGCTAAAATGTATAGCCATAACTTTAGCAGATTTATGGACGTGTGATCAACAATTAGGAATCTTGGAAAGTATAGTGGGATTATAGTTAGCTAAAGGCGCCTCGTTGATTCGTGCCTATTGACAAAGCAAAGTAAATTTTATTGTGTAGGTACTTCTGACTCACTCTTTTGAAAATTGTAATACATTTAAAACTCAGATCCATTTGAAGACATTTCTTCCAGCTTCTAAAGGGTGATCCAACTTGAGTTTCAGAACTTGTTTAAAAAAAAAGACACAAAGTTAAAGAAATATTCGGATTTGTTTTTATTAGTCAAAAATATTATGTATTTCATTAATTTAATTTAATTTAATTAAGTTTATGATTTAAAGGTCTATAATGTTTAGCTAATTTTCGTAGAAAACATTCGTTATGGGGAAACCGCGACTTTTGAATTTTAAACAGTTTTCTTCAAGTTAGCGCAAACTAGGCCCGCTAGAATCCATATCCGGGTTTATTTATTTATTTATTTATTTATTTATTTATTTATTTATTTATTTATTTATTTATTTATTTATTTATTTATTTATTTATTTATTTATTTATTTATTTATTTATTTATTTATTTATTTATTTATTTATTTATTTATTTATTTATTTATTTATTTATTTATTTATTTATTTATTTATTTATTTATTTATTTATTTATTTATTTATTTATTTATTTATTTATTTATTTATTTATTTACGGGCCGGGAGCCCATTTTAGATAAGTACAAAAAGGAAAAAAATACAATAAAAGCAGTTAATAAAAGCATACAAAATGGTTACAAGTTAGACAAAATGAAAAATATAAAGGCTGGACGCAGCAAGTGCGTTATGGTAGTGAATTTTCATTAAACTATTCTTTAATAGCAATAATGTGTGTTTTTTTAAGAAAGCAGGCATCAAATATGGTTACCAGTATAATCTATATAGTAAAAACAATGTGCCATGTTTCATCAAAATAACTTTATTGTTTGAAAATGTACAAACATTTCCGAAAGTAAACTTAAAGTGTTCCCGAAAATACTCGTTTCTTGGTCAACCTTATGGGTTAATAGCAAATTGGGCTATTCAAATATTAAGCATTTGATCAAAATTCGCTACCATAACGCACTTACTGCGTCCAGAATTTTTTTTCTTACAAACATGCATTATATTTCGATGGAAAATGCAAAAATGCAATAACATAAGGCGTGTTTGATTAAAAAAAAAAGAAAATTTGTATCACCAACGACTTATGGGCCACCCTGTGATTGTAGAAATATTTTTTTAAGATGTAGCTTAAGACACCCTATAATTAATATATACACATTTTTTTCATATCTTGTATAATAACAGATATATTGAGCTTTATTGATTTTTTTTACGAAAATTCTACAAAAATTATATACCATTAAACGATAAACTCTATAGCTCAGACTACTGCCAAGCGTCAGAGAAAGGGTCTATTTGAAATGAATTTTCTGGAAACATTTTATTAAAATGAAGGACAATGACGGTTGAAACTAACACTTCAGATTGTAAAACATTCTTCTTGAGACATTTTATTTCCATAGCCCGTATTAGATTCAAGTTCTTTTCCTAAATGTTGCCAATTTTGACGTTTAAATCTCAACTTTGACGTTTTGTGAAAAACCCCAATTTATTTTTCTTTAAATGCCTATAACTTTTTTGTCTTTTGACCTACAAAGCTAAATTTTCGTATGTAGCTTACCTATAAGGATATAAACCCTCGCACCAAATTTGGTTGCCCTCACTTTGTTAGTTCCGGAGATATAATTTTTTTTCGAAAGAAAACACAAAATTTTCCGGGAAAACCTGGAGCGATTTTCCTGGCTAACGAACTTGTCCAAGCCAGTTGCAAAAGGAATTTATTCACCAAATTTAATCAAAATCAGCCCATTATTTTTTGAGTTATCGGTGTGATACATATATATATATATATATATATATATATATATATATATATATATATATATATATATATATATATATATATATATATTTGTTCTGGGGGGCCTAATTAGCGCTCATTTGAAGAAATTTTTTCAAAATTCAAAAGTCGGGATCTCTTCATTAGTGAATTTTTTTTAAGAAAATTCACTAAAACAATAGGCAATATAGGCAAAATATAGGCAACAGATATTAAGTACCGATTAACTAAACTTACAAAGTTTTACGAAAATGGATTTTCTTGTGAAAAAGTCAAGCTCATCAGACAATTTGTTGGCCAACACTGAACATCTAATTAAATAAGAGTTGTGACTGTAGTTGGTACGATGAAAAGCGACAAGAAAGGAACTCTTTTAACGAGTTACTCTTGGTGGAACAAAGAAGTTGATCATAGAAAGTAAGTTAGGACAAGATACCTCGAAGTTAATTGTATTATAAAAAAGTTTTAAATCTTTTTGTTTGCGTCGAACATCAAGAGGTGTGATATTAAAATATATTAGTAAATCATCGATACTATTATGGTGATGGTTGTTGGAGAAACATAATTGGTACGCCCCTCTCTTTACTTTCATTCGGGTACACTATCCTTTAAGTTTCTACCTGGAATTATTTATTTCTGGATTTCACAATCTTTCCCAATTTGCTGGTAATCTTTATCCTCTAGACGTCTGTATCGCATTAGGTTTACGCATGAACAATGCCATACAAAGAATACTTATATACCGTTAGGTCCATCATTGTAAATAGCTTTAGCTGTCGTTGACATATTCTTTAGATGCACACAGTAGATTTTCTTCACTAGGAATAGTGTTTCTATCTAGTTGGCCATTCTGTATTACTGACATTATGTTATGTCAACTACGTCAGCGTTACGCTAAATCTCGATAAAAGCAAGCCTTTCGCAAGGTACAAACCAGTTCTACGTTCGATCTCTTCTTCTTAAATTCTTGGGACTCCGAGTTCCAAATCTTCCACTTAAACATCGCTCGTGTGTTTAAACAAGTTCAATTCTACAGTGTCGTTCTACAACGAATCTCATCTTCATCGCTTTTTGGGACTTCTAAGATCCCGATCTTCTACCTAAACATCGCTAGTGTGATTACGCCACTTCAGTTCAAGCTTCAATATTCCTACAGAAATTCCGTTCATACAGTATTACAGTGAAAAGTCAGTGTTTTCTTCGAAATTAGAAAGTATACGCGCAGTTAAATGCCATAGCAAGTAGCTAATAAGATTGTCAAATCTCTTGAATAACCCATTAAATCAAGTGTAAAACCGCAAATTGTAAATAAATTTTAAGTTCAAAGTGTATATAGTAACAATACAACTATATAAATATAAAAAAGTGTATTATTGAAATCTTCTGGAATCTAGTGCACCTAGAATTATAAATACAGTCCACATCTTCAAAATATTCTTCTTCCAACGCTAATTAGCAAAGCCGACTAGTTAGCGAGGGTGGAATCAATCCACCAGCAAACCATTGGGGAAAGAAAACAAGCTCTTTCTCCAACAATGGTGATTTTTGGAAGCAAGAAACTTTAAAAACTTGCACTGTACTTGTTCAAGACTGACAGAATGGCACCTATAGTAGGGAGACCATACAGAAGAGGCATATTCAAGATGAGGACGTACAAGAGAAAAATAAAAAAATTTAACAGATCTGATGTTGGTGAAATCAGAGGTACATCTTTTAATAAAGCCAAGCAACTTCAAAGACTTAGAAATCACATTAGAAACCTTACTTTCGATTTCTACCTATTTACGTATGCACAGGGTGACGCATTTTTACGGTAAAGCTCAATGTAATTGTTATTAGACAAGAAACGAGAAAAAATTGTATACTTTAATTATAGGGTGTCTTAAGCTGCATATTATAATAATATTTTGACAATGACAGGAGAATCCGTAAGTCGTTGACGGCAGATAACATGCCGAAGGAAGTCAGTCTGTGAGGGTCCGGACTCCTTGATGACATTGATGGTCACGGGATTCTGGGAATGGTCTCAGACTGGATGCCTACAAGGAACAGCAGGGATCTGTCTTTCAAGATCGTCCTCCCGGAAAGGGAGGACTGGGACCGAAACCAAACGACCCTGTTGAGAGCGGACCTCTGCTGGTACTCCAAAACCAATTTGGGAGTAGGAGCTGGCGCATATGGGGGCAGCACCGATGCTAGACTATCAGCTAGCCTCGGTAAGTACGCAACCATACACCAGGCAGAAGTGTATGCCATCGAGATGTATCCAAGGGAAAGTTTAAGAAACCTGGATACACACAAATCGATAAAGATATATGCAGATAGCCAAGCTGCAATAAAGGCTCTTGGTTCCTACCGGTGTAATTCAAAGACGGTATGGAGTTGTAAATCTGCCCTTAACGAATTGGGCAGCTGTAATGAGGTGTCGCTGGTCTGGATACCGGGTCACTCGGACCATGACGGCAATGTTGCGGCCGACGCGCTTGCCAAGAGTGGGGCTCAGAGTGACTTTGTTGGACCAGAACCGGTGCTGGGGATAACATCTTGCACAGCAAAACGCACCTTAAAGACCTGGACAGAAAGAATGACAATCCAATATTGGCAAAATCTTCCAGGATTAGCCCACTCTAAGACCTTCATAAATGGCCTGTCTGAGTCAAGGGCTAAAAAGCTTCTAGAAATGAACAGACAACAACTGAGAACTCTAGTCGGCCTGTATACAGGACACTGCCGCTTGCGGCACCACATGCACCGTATTGGGGTCGGTCAGGAGACCGAGTGCCGGCTGTGCATGGAGAATGAAGAAACAGCAGAGCACGTGCTGTGTTACTGTCCGGCAGCGGACAGGACTAGATACCTGCTCTTTGGCAAGGTAAAGCTTGCTCCAGAAGACCTGGATCAACTTTCGCCCACAAAGATGATCGACCTCTGCAGGAGGCTGGATTTGTTGGGCGAAATATAGACTTTAGGCGTGAGCCACAATAGACCTTAAGGTCGCGGTGGAGGGCCGATATGGCCCACTCACATACAAACCTAACCTAACCTAAGTCGTTGGTGAACCCTACAATGGTTTTTTTCGAACACGCTTATATTTTTGCATTTTTGCATTTTTTATCGAAATATGAAGCGCATTTTTAAAGGAAAAAACGAGTCACAGTAATTGCGTTTTGGTAGCGAATTTTCATTAAATCCTTCAAATTTCAGTAACTTAATTTGTTATTAATCTAAGGACTGTTGGCTAGGAAAACAACATTTTAAGTTTACTTTCGGAAATTTTTTGTACATATTCAAACAATAAGTAATTTTGATAAAACATTATTTCTACTATATAGGCTATACCGGTAACCAGATTGATGCCTGCTTGCATTAGATAGATATTTGCTATTAATTTTTTTTAATGAAAATTCACTTCCATATCGCATTTGCATCGTCCAAACTTTTTACGTATAATATTCTATTGATTTATTCGTTTCTAAACGCCAGATAGACACATATGGATTCCACTGAAAAGCTGCTAGTTTTTATATGTTCTCATTCTCTTACAAATGCCAAATGTAAAACGCGCTCTCAACACAAAGCAATCAAGAATAGATATCAAACACTTCCTCTACTCTAAAAAAATCAGCGTAGCATTACAGGTATTCCATATAAATACAATACAGCGATGCCTGTGATATAAAACAAACATGGCCGTGTATGCTGCATACGTATAGAGACACGAACAGTTTCTGTAAAAGAGGAAGTAAGAATCTAACTTGCCCCGCATCGAACAGATGGGAAAATATTGAATTACACCGATACGAAATCTTCAATAAAACATACGTAAACCCTGACAAAAGGTTGCACAGAAGATAAAAAACGAGCACGTGCAGTTTTTTTTTAAGACTACACCTATACATACATATTTTTATAGCAGATGATTTTTTTATGGCGACAGATAAAAGATGAAACAGAAAGCGAAAGGCATAAAATAAATAAGAATTTTTAATAAACGCCATATGGCACGTGGCATTTTTAGTAACACCTTGTGGTCTCCTAAAAAAGTTATTTCATCTAACACTTTAGATTAATTCAACTCGAAACCAGGAAGTTAGTGCTTGGGCGGAACAGGAAATGTTATTGTGTTGCACTGTGAATTTGCACAGATAAACAACATGAAGTCTGGCCTGGTGTTGGTTGTTAGTTTTTCTTCAATCGGTTTCTCTTTTAGATAATTTAATTCATGAGAACGTAATTATTAGCTTTTTTCATTATGTGTTTTGATCTACCTGAATTCTTCATTGATTTTGATACAGTTGATAGAAAAATAATTAGATGCTAGACTGCTATGTGTTTACTAATGATTTTTCGTAGAAAAAATTCACTAATGGGCAGGTCCCGACATTTGAATTTTGAAAAAATTTCTTCAAATGAGCGCGAACTAGGAACCGTAGAACACATATTCCAGGGTCAATTTCAATTTTTATATGTTTGTATATATATATATATATATATATATATATATATATATATATATATATATATATATATATATATATATATATATATATATATATATATATATATATATATATATATATATAGGGTGGCGCATTGAAAACGAAACAGACAGATTTGCGTCCAGAGAATTTTTTTTCTAAGAAACGCTGAAACACGTCAATCTTAATATTGAGAGGGAGACATGTTTTGACGTAAAACTCAACTTTGTCACATCAACACTTTAAGGGTGGTAATAACAACCCTTATATTTTAAATAGGGAACACGAATCGAGTGTTACATCATTTAAAAGCTCTTTCTTTTATGAATTCAGCACACTGATTTTTTTTTGAAGTTTTATCAACTCGTTCAAAAATTATTCACAGTTGAATATGCAAAAACGCATTTCACTCATTCCGATAAGAAGTGTGCTGATAGTCAATGTTTTGTTGGTTTGTAAACAAAAAATTCACTATCAGAACGTTTCTTATCGGAATGAGAGAAATGCGATTTATTATTTCAGTTTATCGGTCGGTTTTATACTTGTAAGTACTACCGAAAGGTAACTTCACAATGGTGTATTCTGTAGAAGAAAGAGTTGAATAATTACTCTTTTTTTCAAAAACGATGACTGTGCCAACCGTACCGCAAATTTGTTTAATAAACGACATCCGAGCAGACATGTTAACAGAAAATACATTTTGGAGTTAGTTGCAAAGTTTCGACAAAATGGTTCAGTAGCCAACAAAAAACGGGATCCTGAACGTGAATTTCCGGTTACAAATGAGACTGCTGAGATTAAAGTTTTAGGACAAATTGCTGCAGACCCAACTTTGAGCACGAGAAAATTGGCCACTGTTTCAAACATCAAAAGAATAACTATTCAGCGAATATTGAAGCACCATAAATTTCACCTGTATAAAATTCATCTTGTACAACAACTGAATGAAGATGATTTTGATCGGCTGCTGGAGTTTTGTGAAGTTATGACTGCACGAATAGCTGATAACGGGAACTTTCTGTTCAATTTCTGTTTTTCAGACGAGTGTACCTTTTTATTAAACTCTACAGTCAATCGTCATAATTGTCGTTATTGGGCAGATAATAATCCAAGAAATTTTCACGAAGTCTACACTCAAACTCCACAGAAATTGAATGTCTGGACTGGCATTTTTGGAGACTGTTTAGTCGGACCAATTTTTCTTGATGGCAATTTGAGTGGCGAAACGTATTTGGAGTTACTAGAATATATCGTTTACCCTCTACTAATTGACATCGTCGGAGCTTGTTTTGAACAAAATTTGTACTTTTGTATGGAAGCTGGTAGTCAACAATTTGAACACTTACTTAACTGGATACACATTTTTGAACGTTTGGTTTTGTTTTTTAGTTTTTTTTTAACGAAAAATTGACTAATTAGTGCATTCTTGGAATTCCAACTGTAAATAATTTTTAAACGAGTTAATAAAACTTCCAAAAAGATTACTGTGCTGAATTCAGAAAAGGAAGAGCTTTCAAGTGATGTAACATTCGACCTATGTTCCCTATTTAAAATATAAGGGTTGGTATCACCACCCCTTAAGGGGTGGATGTGACAAAGTTGAGTTTTATGTCAAAACATGTCTTCCTCAATATTAAAATTGACGTGTTTCAGCGTTTCTTAAAAAAATTCTCTGGACGCAAATCGGCCTGTTTCGTTGTCAATGCGCCACCCTGTATATGTATATATATATATATATATATATATATATATATATATATATATATATATATATATATATATATATATATATATATATATATATATACATATATATATATATATATATATATATATATATATATATATATATATATATATATATATTACATATATATATATATATATATATATATATATATATATATATATATATATATATATATATATATATATATATATATATATATAATTAGGTTTTTTCGTAGCGATTGTCCGAAAAAAGTAATTTATTTATTTAAGTGGTACAATTATTTCAGTCTTAAAATGTATTATAAAATATGTGATTCAAAACAACATGTGAACAACTAGAGTTACAGTGATTGAATGAAATAATGTTCTACAGAATTAACATAAATGCAAACGTCTGCATCAGCACTCTTACACAGGTCACTAAACTGATGATGCAGGGTTTCCGGATTCGTCGTATTTTGTATGATGTTGAGAATATACAGGGATGTAACTCCTCCACCCTTAAATCTTTAACACGTCCTCGTGTTCGGACACTTCTTCTGTTTGCGTTTGCCTGTTGGACTTGTATAGGATGCTCTGAATTTTTCTTCTTAAAAGAAACAGAAGTACAATGGTAACAGCGATGGATATACCAATGGTAATGCCTAAGTGGGAATACTGCATGGACGGTCGGAGATGAAATGGATGCTGTTGTATTTGAGACAATGCTTCCTTTATCCTTTTGTTTTCTTTTAGATGAATTGGCTTAAAATGGATATGATGTTGAGGTGTCGGTTGCAATTCTTCGACTTCTATGGGTTGTAGCTTCAAATTGGTAGCAACGCCTTCATACATTTCCTCATTGATCTTGACTTTGCAGGAATTGAGGGATGTTACTAGACCGTTTCCCTGGAAGATTTTTCGTTCTAACGATGTTTCGCAATTTTCGACAATAGTGGTTGCTGAGCTAGTGGATATTAAGATCTGACCATTCTGCAGCTGAGTTGATATTTCGTAGGGGTTCATTACTTTGGCAGAAGTGCAATTTTGTAAGGTGTCAAGCTGACAATGTTCTTCTCGTGGGCGATTATTGCATATAACCACGTCTTCTATAGAGGGGCACTTCTCTTGGGTCCATAAGTTTGAAGAGGGTGTTTCTAAATAGTATGAGCTGGGTGGTACCAGGAGAATATAATTTTGTGGTACAGGATAAACGCGAAAATAAGAACCAGGATTGGGATATAGGATAGGAACTTTTAAAAGGCATACAATCGTATCCTTAACCGATAATATATGAAATTTGGTAAATTCTACAACCTTAAAAACATGATTTTTGTCAAAGTCGATCAATTCATTTCTGTCATGACTTAACTTTAAGTGATCAATAATATTTAACAGATCACTAGTGGTAAAGAGCTCTATATTAGTAATTTCGTTAAAACTTAAGGAAATAGTTCTTTGAATTATCTCTATATTATGGAGTAATTTAACAGCTACGTGAATTTGGAAATGAATTTTACTCGACAATTCTCTTTCGCTATCTAAAGTGGAAAAAGTCTGATAAATATGATCTAGATTTTGATTAATAATTTTTTGGTCCTTTTCGTACCTTTGTGTGATTATATTAGCAAATGAATTTAAATTATCAATTTGGGTAATTATATCTTCTTGATTTTGGAAAAGGTTATCTAAATTTTTATTGATTTCTTTCAAGTCTTCTTGGTCGAGATTTCCTGTTATCATTTTAATTAAAGAGCCTGCTCCGTTTATTAATCCGCGTTTAGTTCTGTGCATTGATAGTTTTTGTAGTTCATTACTTAATCGTCACAAATGGTCATCTAAAATTAGTAAATATCGTTCGTTACTTGCAGACATTTGTCCAGTGTTTAAAAATTTAGAATTTTTTAATAATATGTTATAATTTATTTCTATATCGGTAATATTAAAATAAAAATAAAATTTATGATAATGTTTGAGTATTTTTGCTATGCCTAAATACTCTTTAAAATATCCGTTAGTTTTTATCGGTGTTATTTTAAGTGGATGGACCAGGTTGAGGGTCATCGTTGTTTGTAGTAGTAGTAGTTTTGTCCTGTAACGAAAAAGTCTTTCTTACTCTTTTTTATGTTAGAAACGTGAGCTTTTGTTTTTGGTTTAGAAAATGTAACAATGTTTTCTTTTTGTTTAGGATGTGATCGTAATTTATAAAGAGGATTTGTTTTTCTTACTTTTGGTACTCTAATAGCTAGTTGTGTCGTTTCTTGTAAATCTGGTGTCGTTTGTCTGTCCGCATTTGCTTTAGAAATTCTTTTGTCTCCACTTACTTTTTGTTTCTGATATACACTGTCGAAGAAAGGCATTATTTCTTTGAGTCTATTGTTGTTGTATTCCTCGTAAAGGGTGGTTTCAGGTGCGACTGTTGGTAAGTCGTCGTAGGGGCCGTATAGTAATGTAAAAGGTGAATACCCAGTTGTCGAATGAATGGACTGGTTGTAAATAAGGGTTGCTGTTATCATTAGGGTTGCAGGCCTCTTTTGTGGGTTTTGTAATTTAAGAATTCGCAATTTTTCTACAAGAGTTGAGTGTAGTCGCTCTACTGGTGAATTTGAGTTAGGATTTTGGGGGGTTGTTATGTGAAGATTAATATTAAATAAATTACAGTATTCTTTAAGGGTAGTATTCGAAAATTCTTTGCCAGCGTCAGCTACTATTTTTAGGGGATGATTATGATGGGAAAAATAGTGTCTAAGTTTATTTAACACGGTAATTGCGGATCCATCAGTTATATAATACGCCTGCGCATATTTGGAGAATAAATCTATGATAGTTAGGAATTTACAATTATCGAAACTGAAGGTGTCAATGTGTATCACTTCAAAAGGGCGTTTAGCTAGAAGGGGACCTGAAAATGGTGGTTTGTACGGATTTCTTTCGTATTTTGTCTGAAGGCAAATTGAGCATTTATTAATAAAAGCGTTTATATAATTTTTCATATTAGGCCAAAAATATATTTGTTTTAAATGTTGATAAGTCTCGTTAATGCCATTGTGGTTTCGTGTGTGATATTCGTCTATAATTTGTTGTTGAGTTTCTTGTTTTTCAACGTCTTGTAAAAATTCGTTAGATTTTATTATTTTAACAGAACTATTAAATAATGTTGAAGAAACAGCAGTGAAATATTTGAATAGTCTATCATGTTTACAGTAAATTCCGTAAGTGAATTTTGGATCAATAAATTGTTTCAAGAAGTCATTTATTTGTCTTAATTCGTAATTGAGTTGAACCTTTACATGTATTGTTTCAAACTTGAATATTTTTAATTTGCGTGTGTCATATTTTGGTCCGTAATCTAAAATTATTCGTCTGGAAAAATAATTGACTGGATTTTCTGATATAGGTATTTTGAAAATTGGATTTTCTGCAGACGAGTGTTGTGTCTGTGAGTCATTGCTTTCAGGTAGGTTATTAGTCGTGCTAGTAGAGGCATTGTTTGCGTCGTTTTCTAGTTCGTTAATTATTTCTATTTCTCTGTCTTCGTCAGGGTCTACGTTATTAATTATTGATTCCAGGTCAAAGTCGTCTTCAATCGCGTTAATTTCGATTCGCGATAAGGCATCAGCCACTACGTTATCTTTGCCTTTCTTGTATTTTATCTCGTAATTAAATTCCTCTAATCTTAGTCGCCATTTAACTAGCCGTGAGTTTGGTTCCTTAATTGAAAATAGCCAAACAAGCGGTTTGTGGTCAGTTTCTATAACAAATTTTTGTTCAAAGAGATATGGTCTAAAATGTTTTGTATTTTCTACTATGGATAATAACTCTTTTTCAATGGTCGAATAATTTCTCTCGGCTGAATTTAGTGTTCTTGAGTAAAACGCAATTGGTTTATTATTTTGAGACAATACTCCACCTATAGCTATATTGCTTGCGTCAGTGGTTAAATGAAATTGTTTAGAAAAATCGGGGTAGGTCAGGACAGGAGAATTTGTAATTAATTCTTTTATTTTTTGAAATGCGTCAACGTATTCCGGGTCGTGAATATTTATCTTGGTATCCTTTTTTAAATATTTATTGATGGGGAATACTACTTTAGCGTAATTTGGAATAAAGCGTCTATAATACCCTGTTAATCCTAAAAATGATCTTATTTCTTTACTTGTCTTTGGTATTGGATAATTCTGAATTGCAGTTATTTTTGATGGGTTCGGTTCGATCCCACGGACATTGACCAGATGGCCTAAAAATTCGACCTCTTTACGCAAAAATTCTGACTTATCTAACTGAATTTTTAGATTACACTCTTTTAACTTATCAAATATACGTTTTACGTGACAAAGGTGTTCTTGGAGGGATTTCGAGAAGATAACAATATCATCCATATATACGAAACAAAACTTGTATAAATATGGCCTTAATATATTATCCATTAGGCGTGAAAAGGTACTGGGAGCCCCCTTCAACCCGAACGGGATTCGGATCCACTCGTAATGGCCATTATTTACGGAGAATGCTGTTTTTTCGATGCTGTCAGGATCCATTTCAATTTGATGGAATCCTTGTGCTAGATCGAGAGTCGTGAAATAGGAGCAGCGTCCTAAATTATCTAAAATTTCTTCGATGCGAGGTAATGGGTACTTGTCATCGATCGTTTTCTCGTTAAGTTTACGATAATCGATCACTAAGCGCCATTTCTTTTTTCCAGAAGCGTCTTGACGCTTCGGGACAATCCATATCGGACTTGAGTAGGGTGATATTGAGGGTCTAATCATTTTGTTGTCTAAGAGTTTTTGAATTTGCTTTTGGACTTCTTCACGTAAATGAAAAGGGTACCGGTATGATTTGGTGTGAACAACTTCATCGTCTTTAGTTCTTATTTTATGTTTAATTGCATTGGTGAAAGAGAGATCTGAGTCTTCATGATAAAAAATATCATTATACTTTCGACACAAATTAATAAGTTTTTCATATTCTTCTGTATTTAAATGATCTGTTCTTAAAACTTTTGTTACATCAAAATGTTTTGAAATTTTAGGTAGTTCGTCAGAGTAATTTTGTAATGGATCGACATCTATTTGTTCCTGAAAATGTATTTCTACAAATTTTGAATTTGGATTTTTCTTTATTATGGGCACTCTACAATATCCATCTTTTGCTTCAGCTATTGACTCGTAAATTAAAACATTTGTTTCTTCAATACGTGGTAAAACTACTGTGCCTTTTTCTATATTTACGGGGACTGATACATAGTTTTCACAAATTTGTTTGAAAGGTGTAAAATTCAGTGGATTTATTTCAAGGTAAAATGGTATTTTTTGGTTTCCTAGAGTTAAAATTTGTTTATTATAATCAATATTTCCCTTTAATTTTGTAAGATGAGCTGACCCAATAAGCGCGTCAAATCGATGGTGCCATTGCATGACACGCATTGGAAATTGGTAATTAATATTAAATTCTTGTAAAATAGGATACCTTACGTTGTCTTCACCATGGGTTATCTGGTTAACTGATTTCATTGAAAATGGTTCCTTATAAATAAATTTTTTAAATAACTCGTAAGCCGGTCCTGGGTTTATGATACTATCTGACGCTCCGGAATCAATCAATACTTTTAAATTTAGACTTGGTATGACAAAAAACGGTAATTTAGGGGTATTAACAATATTATTTATATCTAGATAGATTAGTTTTCCGAGGCTGTTTCGTGAAAATCCCGATTTGGATTGGTGTTGTAATTTGTAAAAGTTTCAGTTGGTTCAGGAAATTCTAGTGGCTATATATTTTCGTCAGAGGGTTGGTCGTCATAAGGGTATTCGTCATAATGATCTAGTGGTAGGTCCTCTTGGTTAAAGAGTTCTTGGTGTTGAAACGTGGGCCTAGATTGGGGTATAAAGTGGTTTCTTTGGGGCATTTGTCGTGTATTTCTTAAGGGAGTTTGGTTGCTTATTGACATGTGTGTCGTTCCTCTACTTAATTGAGTTGGAACGTGTTGTATATTTCTATTAAAATTTTGAACGGGTCTTATGTTAGAAATTGGTCGAGAAGGAAACGGTTGCATTTGTTGTGTGATTTGTTGTGGTTTGTTGTAAATTTGGGGAAATGCTGGAAATATTGGTTTTTGGGTATACGTCTGTCTATGTTGTACAGGTGTGTTATAATTTGTTTTCGTATCATTTTTGTTTCTCAGGCTATTAATGAAATTCGACTGTATAATCTCGTTATCTATCCTATTACATTCTAACATAAGTGAATCAAGAGTATTAACACTAACTAATCTAAGATGCGAGAAGTAAGGTTCTATTACACCAGCTTTAAATGCTGCCACTGCATTTTGTTGATAAAATTCTTTCTTGTACGTTTTTACATCGTTTACTAAATCTTGTATATCTACATGTTCAATTAAAATCTTTAGCTTTTCTTTAATTACATTGAAATATTCCTGAATAGTTTGTGATTTAATCATAAAGCTAGTATTTAAATCATTAAATAAAAGATTTTCTGAACGGGGGTCTGAAAACTGATTTTTTAAAGCAAATTTTATATTTTCCCATGTATGGTTTTCTAAACTAATTAACACGTCACGAGCGTTACCAGTGATTTTTGCTTTTATAAACTCTAGTAACATTCGATTTGCGTGTGTTTCGGCTTCTGGCCTTCTATAACTAGTAATATAAAGTTCGCATTGTTTAATAAAATAAGCAAGATGCTTCTGTCCACCGGAATATTCGGGGATCATGATAGCAGCTTGTGAAAATTCGGCAATGTGATTATTTGCCATTTCTAAATTATTTAAACTTAATTGATTTATATTGTCTTCCTCTAATTCTAATATAGGTTCTCTTTTCCTAATAGGCGATCTATCTCTTATCATTACACAACATACATGAACAAGTAATGGTTGTTAAGTATTACAGGGTGAATTGAAAAATAGAGCGCGAATAGGAATTATTGAACAAAATTATATAAGGTGTAAAAATAGATACGATATGAATGCACAGATAAAAATATTGGAGGAAACTTACAGGAAGCTCATTGGTACTTCTGCTATTGGTTTCTCGCTGATTTCCCTCTGGCAGTGTGGACTGACTTGCACCGGTGTGGATGTTCGATGTTGCACATAAACTTTTAGAAAAAAGACCGAAACTAATTTTACGAAGATTTAAAGCTTGCCAAAATCAGGTTTCGATGTGCAATCCTGTTCGCAGCGCCAATTAGGTTTTTTCGTAGCGATTGTCCGAAAAAAGTAATTTATTTATTTAAGTGGTACAATTATTTCAGTCTTAAAATGTATTATAAAATATGTGATTCAAAACAACATGTGAACAACTAGAGTTACAGTGATTGAATGAAATAATGTTCTACAGAATTAACATAAATGCAAACGTCTGCATCAGCACTCTTACACAGGTCACTAAACTGATGATGCAGGGTTTCCGGATTCGTCGTATTTTGTATGATGTTGAGAATATACAGGGATGTAACTATATATATATATATATATATATATATATATATATATATATATATATATATATATATATATATATATATATATATATGTATATATATATATATATATATATATATATAAACATATAAAAATCGAAACTGACCCCGGATATGGGTTCTAAGGGTCCTAGTTCGCGCACATCTGAAGAAATTTTTTCAAAATTCAAAAGTCGGTATCTCCCTATTAGTGATTTTTTTCTAAGAAAATTCACTAAAAGTTATTTTTTCTATTAACCTAAGAACTAACTTTGCTATATTTGTAGATAGTGTAAGTCTCTTTAAAAGAAACTTGTATTACAAATTTCATTAAAGTTATACAGAAGATTTCCAGAAGCAAAGTTAATTCATATTTAGAAAAGTAAAGTAAAATTATAAAGGCAGCAGTTATTTTTCCTTATTAATCGCCTTATTAATAGCCAACCTAATCAAACCGGTTTTTTTCAATAAATAAATAAAATAAAATGTATGAAATCTGTGCACTATTGTTTCTCCAAACGTCAAAATAAAGCATAAAAGACATACAGTTATCGAATTGGATTCGATCGCGTAACCTTCTCCTTATATGGCAAAGCGGGACGTCTCTGAGCCATCTGGGTATACGTCAAAAAACGTTTAGCTTGGGTGATACATTAGATCGGCTTCATGCCCGGGATATTATATTCAAAGTATGCGTAACAGTTAGTATAATTACCATTGAAACACATGCCACGACTGTTTCGGTCTTATATGACGTCTTATATTTAAGTTTAAAAATAAAATAAACTATTTTAAAATCATTTTTATACAGACTTGGCCAGTTTTGTTTACATTTGTACTATATTATGCGACAGCATAATATATCTATGCTGTGCTAAGACTGTATTTGAGGCCGTTCGTAAAGCTACAATTAGGGCATGCACAATAAGCCAAAGGTTGCAGTGCTATTGGGGCGGAAAAGCCGCGGACGAGCCCTGAGGGAGGAGAAAAAGCTGCAATTATAGTGACTTTTAATAATTGATTGAATCCTCAGTTAAATAACAATTACTTGGCAAATTTTTAATTTCATGTCGTCTGTCATTTTCCATAATTGCAACCGAGACTTCGCGATTGTTGGTTCGGGCAGTATGTGTTATGTCTGGTATATATTTAGTTTGGTTACCGTTGATGTATATTTTATACCTGTTGTATGAATCAATCTACGCCGGGAAATTAACTACTCTGTCTGTCAGGCATTGGACTTTAACCACTAAGTCGTCTCAATCCATGTCTTTAGAATTTTGTTTTTAATTTAGAAGGAACTCTAAATCTTGGGTACCAAATTACTTAAAACTTACAACATAGGTTCATTTGCACTATTTCTAGCCACATGTAAAGTCTCATTTCAGTTACTCTGATATGTACAAAAATATAGCGTTTTCAAAAGGTTTTCCCCGATTTTCCACCGGAAAAACTTAAGCATAAAGGCTGATTAAAAAACTCGACCTCGGTTTTCGCCCAAACAAGATTTTTTGCAAGTTTGATTGAAATCAGTTTAGTATTTTTTGAGTTATCTCTCGGATACATACATACATACATACATACATACATACATATATATATATATATATATATATATATATATATATATATATATATATATATATATATATATATATATATATATATATATATATATATATATATATACAGTGTGTCCAAGATAAGGAGGGGATAGCATGGGGAAATCGGAAACCGTAAGAGATACAGGGTGGGTTAATATAGAAAAAAGTTGGCTATTTTAGAGCTCAATTAAACGGTATTTTGAAATTTTGGAAATTCCGATTATTTCCGGAGATATTCGAAAAAAACCGAAAGTCGCCAATTTCGGTTTTATTTTTTTCTGACCTTATTTGAGAAGATATTGAAAAACAAAAAACACTTTCTCACGTACACTTTTTAAGCTCTACAAGTTGTTGTTTACAGACTTTTTATTCGACGTTTCGTCTCCGAGAAACCATCATCAACTTTAATTTTTTAAATACGGTCTGCAATTTTTATTTCAAAACTTTAAACCATTTTCAAATCTAAATTAGAGGATGTATAATTTCTAATGGTTTGAATATGTTTTCAGCTTACTTCAATCAAAAAACAAAATTATTCAGGAATAATCTTCTGAGTACGTCCCTGAATACTCGAAAAGCGTTTATTTCGGTAAGGTCGTACCTTTTAAAATGTCAATGAAGTACAACATTTTCAGTAAGATTCTTCAAACTTATTAATGAAAAAGAAACACATTTGTCATAAATAAACCAATAAAATAACTTAAATTCATGAAATGTAGGTACCTTATTAACTAATAAATATTATATGTAAATAGATTATCTGCCTTAATCATAAGAGATGTTCAAACAAATCACCATTATTTTCTAGGCATAGGTAACATCGTCTAATTGTGGAATCCAAAACATTGTTTGCTGCATCTGGTGTAATGGTTTGCAATGCTTGCAAAGCCAGTTGACGTAATCGTTCCTCCGTGTGAAAATTTCGTTGGTATACGTAGTTTTTGACATACCCCCAAAAATGGAAGTCAAGAGGTGTTAGATCTGGCGATCGTGGGGCCAAGAAACATCTGAATGCGTACCTATCCATTTGTCAAGAAACCTGTTTGATAGGTATTCTTGAACAGTTCTCGAATTATGAGCCGGGGCCCCGTCTTGTTGAAACCAGATGTTATTGACTTCTGCTAATGGTAAGTGAGCATCGAACCATTCTTCCAAATTATTCTGCAGGAAATTTCGATACCGGTCGGAAGTCAGTGATCCATGATAAAAAAATGACCCAATTATCCGTGTCCCTAACATCCCCAACCACATGTTGAAACCAAATCGGTGTTGGTGCTTAGACGTTTTGTATAAACGCGGATTTTTTCTGGACCAGAAATGTGTATTTCGCCTGTTGAAGATTCCGTTGTTAGTCACCATACTCTCATCAGACCATAATATTTTATTAACAAAATGTTCATCCTCTTGACATTTTCTAGTGTACCACTCACAAAATGTCCTGCGTGTTATATCGTCCCCGAGCCGTAATCCTTGGCAGATTCGAAATTTGTAAGGATGGTATTTGTTCTTACGCAAAATAAAATTTGCAGTAAATTTTGGAGTCCCAGTTACTCTTTCAATATTTCTAACCGATGTTGTAGGGTCTTGTGCTACAGCTAACAGTACGTTATTTTGAGTTACTTCAATGCATGGTTTGCTTCTAGTAACAATCGATTTCTTAAATGAACCATACTGCAATAAATTGGTAACTATTCTTCCATATATCTTTCTATTTCGCTATACTCTTTCAGGATAATAATTTGAATACATTTGCTCAGCTTTTCCTGTATTACGATAGCACAAAATGTAACATTTTAACATGTCGAACTTTTCCTCAAAAGAAAAATGTCCAACCATTTTAAAACAAATTGAAAGAGCGTGTACCCAATTAACTGTATTTAACAAAGTGAAGTAATTGACACTGACATTTATATTTGTTGAAAGATCTCTATTGTCATTAGAGACAACTTGTTTATTTTTCAAAGCCCTCTATGTTTAGGACCTAGTCTTATAATAGTACGGTGTTACATTTTAATAACGAAGAAATATTACTGAAAACGTTTTTCTCTTCATTGACTTTTTCAAAGGTACTACTTATAGAAATAAATGCTTTTCGAGTATTCAGGGTCGTACTCAAAATATTTTTCCTGAAAAAACATCTTTTATGACTGAAATAAGCTGAAAACATATTCACACCATTATAAATTATACATCCTCTAATTTAGATTTGAAAATGGTTTAAAGTTTTGAAATAAAAATTGCAGGGCCGTATTTAAAAAAATTAAAGTTGATGATGGTTTCTCGGAGACGAAACGTCGAATATAAAATCTGTAAACACTAACTTGTAGAGCTTAAAAAGTGTACGTGAGAAAGTGTTTTTTGTTTTTTAATATCTTCTCAAATAAGGTCAGAAAAAAATAAAACCGAAATTGACGAATTTCGGTTTTTTTCGAATATCTCCGGAAATAATCGGAATTTCCAAAATTTAAAAATACCGTTTAATTGAGCTCTAAAATGGGCAATTTTTTTCTAATTTAACCCACCCTTTATCTCTTACGGTTTCCGATTTCCCCATGCGCTCCCCTCCTTATCTTGGACACACTGTATATATATATATATATATATATATATATATATATATATATATATATATATATATATATAACAGGATTTTTTAACACGGCATTTCTGTAGACTATACAAGGAGAAAGGTTAAGGGCAAGGCCGCAGGGAAACAACCGCATACACGTGTTTCAAGCTTATTAGCTATCATCAGTACGGTATAGCGAGGTGATGATCGGAACACTCTGAATGAAGAAGCAAAAATACACAACAGGCAACCAGTGCACATTTGCAGCAACATTCGGAAGACCCTCAATTCGAGGGCAACAACCAAAATCGTCACGGAGGCAAAGAAATCACCTCCGTGAGCCTCCGGAGCCCAGGAGTCATACTATTTATAACAGCATTTTTTAACACGGCATTTCAGTATACTATAGGTTAAGGGCAAGACCGCTTTTCATCGTGACGTTTCTATTAGCGAATTTTCCTAATTAAAATTCGCTAAAAGTTTTTCTAGCAAAATGTTATGATTAACCGTATCAAGGGCTTTCGTCAAGTCTAAAAATGTTATAGCTATAGGTTTACTTTTGTCTAGATTTTCATATATTCTACTTACAATATAACTTAAGGCGTCCTTTGTTCGCTTGTTTTTAATGAAACCAAACTGTTTTGTAGCCAATATTTTACTTTTACATATGAAGTTAAATATTCTGTCCTGAATTACTTTTTCAAGTATTTTTGCTAAATTAGAAACAAGTGATATTGGCCTACAATTAGCAGGGTCTTTTTGTTATCAGATTTGTGTATAGGAACAACTTCAGCTACTTTTAAGGCATTAGGCCATATCGATTTTTCAATGCAGAGAATTCAGAGAATTCAGATCCACATCAGCCACAGCATACATATTACCAGGCAACCAATCAGAAACCAGATTAGGAATTCAGCGCCAGTAATTGTACCGCCCACTTTCAAATTGATAGTTTATTTGATTTGAATTTGAGCGCGCTACATTATAGTTTTATTTTTAATAAAATTACCGCTGTACTTATGCATTTGTGTATTGAATCTAGTTAAGAGTTAAAAAAACAACTCGTCGTTGGTCACTAAGTGAAGATTGTAACCTGTGATGAGCACTAACAGGGTGCCCTGGAAAACCGGGAGGTGGAAGGAAACATTTTGTCAGGGAAGTCAGGGAAAAATTGAGAAGAATTGTAATAATTGACTAAGATTCAGTGAATTTTGTCCTTGTCAGGGAAAAATTATTTGTTTTTGTTTTATGATAAAAAACTAAGACACAAAGATAGGTGCATATTTGTATAAGTAGCGTTTTCGTTTATTTGTAGGGAAAATGGTGTATGTTTTATAAATGTAGTGTTAGGGAAGTGTGTTTTTCGCCATGAGGCCAAGACCTACTGTATTCTGTAGTAATGTGTCACACATTTTGGGGGTATATAGTAGAATATCAAAGTCAGGGAAATTGATATGCTGTATTTAGTAGGAACCCTGACTGATAAGTACACTTGGAGAACCCAAATCACCATAACACATCTTTTTAAAGATTTTTCATCCTCTGATATGACGCTAGCTTCGTTAGTGAAACGATCGTCAGGTCTTATTAAAAATGTGTTGTGGTGATTTGGATTTCCAAGTGTGCTTATCGTCATTTATTTTTTTAGTTCTTTAATCTAGTCTGTAAATTGGGAGACTCTCAATAAATGAGGCACAGTTATGGAAGATAAATTATTATTATGTAGTACCCATAAGGTTATTATAAATTATAATATTATGTGAGAATATTTTTTATGAACAGGGTTTAATAATGTGACAAATTGTTAATACATACTAAGAAATTTGGAAATACTCCTTTTTAAGGTCCAGTTTAAGTAATCTGGCCACAGATAATTATGGTTGCAAATTTCGATAAAAACCTTTTAAAACCCGAATATCACCTGCATCCGCACCTTTATTATTTATGATTTATCCATTTATCGATTTATTGGCTGAAGATGGGGAATCTTTTTTTCAAAAATTCAATTTGGTATAATTTTACCGAAACTGAAAAAGGGAATGATAAAGGGAATTTTTGATAAAGGCGAATGGTATTGCAAATGAACGGAAAATTAATTCTGAAATAAATATTGGAGGTAGTTTCTTTTTTCTACATTCGGATGAAACTGTAGAAATGTATATGTAACCTGTTTTTGATGTTCCGAAGCTATTTTTTAGTGAATTTTTATTAAAAAAATTCACTAATAGAGAGGTATCGATGGTGAGACTTTGCAAAAATTCTTTCAAATGAGCGCGAATTAGGACCCCTAGAACCCATATCCGGGGTCAGTTTGATTTTTTATATGTTTATATATATATATATATATATATATATATATATATATATATATATATATATATATATATATATATATATGTATCCGTCTGATAACTCAAAAAATAATTAACCGATTTAGATGAAACTCGGCAAGTGCCTTTCTTTTATTAATGGCTTGGATGAGTTCGTTGGCCAGGAAAATCGGACGGGGTTTTCCGGGAAGATTTTGAGTTTTCTTTCAAAAAAATTTTTTTTTTTCGAAAATTTCGATAAAATTTGGTCTACATATTGCTTTGGGAAATACCTAACTAGGTGCCAAAATTCAGCTTTCTAGGGTTACAGAAAATTGAGCTATTCAAATTTGAAACATTTATGTTTAAATCATAAGTATGTGGTTGCTGTTGGTTAGTCAATGCTTCTATTATTGACTCATGAAATTCATTTGTAAGTTTCCGAGAAATGTCAATAATACTGAATTCACTGATTGTTAATCATTGGAAGCATTTACGATTATATATAACCCTATTGTAATTTATTATCATTTATCACCTCTGTAGTATAATTATTTTTTTCCTTATAACTCGCAGCGTTTTTAGTCAATTGTTGTTATTAATAGTCAATAGTTTCTTTCCGAATACACACAGCTTCCATTGACTTCTGCTTCTGCCGCTGTTACAGTCCTTTTATTTAGAGGTAGAGTTGTAACCACTCATACAGCCAGTGTTTTTTAACCACGTGGCTGGGGGACTGACCGAATTCATTCCCAGTTGCTGTTGATTTACTCATATTCTCTTAATACGTTTGAAGATGTGGTGTCTACTTCATTCCAAGTCACTATTAACCGACTATTTATGAAATCAAATAAGTAAATTAAATCGATTGTCATAAAATATGTAGTGTATTAAGACAAGGGAAAAAGAAATAAAACATATATAACTGTGCATATTTTGATTATATTTTAGGGTGCTTGAGAGAGGTATTGTCACAGCATAATATCTTATTAAAGTTCATTTGTAAATAGGTTTAATTTTTATATGTTTATATATGTATATATATATATATATATATATATATATATATATATATATATATATATATATATATATATATATATATATGTATATATGATAACTCAAAAAATAATTAACCGATTTCGATGAAACTTGGCAAGTGCCTGTCTTTTATTAATGGCTTGGATGAGTTCGTTATCCAGAAAAATCAGACGGGGTTTTCCGGAAAAATTTTGAGTTTTCTTTCGAAAAATTTTTTTTGTCCGAAAGTAACAAAGCTGTTTAAATGAAATTTACTATATATGTTGCCTCAACCTTACTACGTACCAAAATTCAACTTTCTAAGTTTAGAGAAAATTGAGTTATTCAAATTTTAAATTTTCTTTCGAAAAAAATTTTTTTCTCCGAAAATTACAGTTATTTTAATGAAATTTTGTGGATATCTTGCCTTAGGAAAAACCTTACTACGTATTGAAATTAAACTCTCTAAGTTTATAGAAAATTGAGTTATTTAAATTTGAAGCATTTAATAAAAATTCACTACCATATCGCACTTGCTGCGTCCCGAGTTTTATTTATAAAATACGGACCTATTCGGGTAGTATCGGAGACTCCCCGACTACGAGTTTATATCTTTTCCTGATTGGTTATTTATAACTTCTATGCTGTGGCTGATGTGGATCTGAATTCTCGCCAAAGGGCCTGCAATAAAGACAGATAGTATTTTGAGTTTCTTTGAATTTATTTTGTCTGTTCCATATAATATAATATAATTTGTTGCACTTCATAATTGATGCTTGTTATTAACTTAAGACATATTTGACAATAGCAGCATGAAAATTTGCATGCGTCTGGTAATTTTTTATTAATTATATGAATTATGTAAATTTACGACATAATTTAGCAATGCCGCCTAATACGTTTAATTTTCCATTATACAGACTTGTTGAAAACGTTATTAAATATTATATGCCCATTAAAATTCTTTCGAATCTCTAATTAATACCTGAACACCTTAATAGAGTATGGCATTTACTCTAAGCGCATGCGAAGATGGAGTCGTATGCATAAATAAATAAATTCATTCAGCAAACCTGAACGTTTGAATGGATCAGATATCAAATCCAGCAATTTATAAGTTATAATTTAATACCTTAAATTATGGCGTTATTGAAATGCAAATATTCTTATCTCACAGCAACGCTGCATTTCAGACATTTAATTTTTTATACGTCCATTCACTTGCAACCTATTGTGCAATGCCGGTTATAATAATATATTGTTTATTTACCAAAAGTTCTATGAACTCTGAGGACGATGATCATTTAATGTGGAACGTGAAGCGACTGATGAAGACCGTCGTTTTTCGACTTTGGCAATTGACAGTCAACGTCTATTGCTTTTTAGTGTCGTATTTGATGAGTAGGAATACGAGTCTAAAATTTTTAGGTAGTTTTACGTTTTCCATTATACAGGTGGTTCAAGCTAATAAGCGCTATTACCATATCTGGAAAACTGCGAGAGACGCATGAAAGAATTAAATACAAAAGTTGTTTGTATTTACGAAATCTTTTATGTTATAATAGTTGAATGTATACAGGCTGGTTTATTTCTTCGATATCCCAATCAACTTAGCTACTTTAAATGGATAGCACGGTATATTATTACACATTAGAATTCTCCATATTTTTTTAAATTGAAGTATGATGCAATGATTTATGCAAATGCAAGTAAAACCATACTAAGACCATTAAACACCATAAAGAATGTAGCTACGAGGCTACGTCTCGACGCTTTTCGAACAAGTTGTTGTGTCTAACATTCACGCCTGTTCCAGGGTAATATGTGATATTGCTTATCAATTAGCGGTCTTGGAATAACAGCACAAAAAGTAACTTTCGTATGGGTAAAAGGACACTCAAAGCTTGAGGGTAATGAAAAGGCTGACAATTTTGCTGAAAAAGCAACGAAAAGAGGGTGTAAACATGACTTTCACCAATAAGACCAAACCTCGAATACTGCTCCCACATCTGGGGTGCTGCTGCCACTTCTACACTCGCTATTCTGGAATCCATTCAGAAGAGAGCTATACGTCTCATCGGTGACCCTACCCTCACCCAAAGGCTGCCATCCCTTGCGCAACGACGTTCCGTTGGTGACCTCTCTCTCTTTTATAGGTATCTGCACGGGCACTGCTCAGAGGAGCTTTCTTTCATAGTTCCTCCACCTGCTGCCCCCAACATATGTACCAGGGGAACAGAGCGAATGCACCCTTTTACTGTCCAAGTCACCAGACATAGAACATCTGGTTATGCCCGCTCCTTTGTCCCGAGGACTTCCAAGTTGTGGAATTCCTTGCCGGCACATGTTTTTCCTTCTTTCCGAATTTCCAAACCTTCAAGTCCAGAATTAAGAAGTTGCCTCTTTCCTCCTTGTCGACACCCACGGTACGATAGTATTTAGGCTGTAAGCCCTCGTGTTGTGTTGCTGAAATTAAAAAAAGGAACATAGATCTACTTCTGCAAGTAAAACATGTGTGTAATATAAGATGGCAAGATCATTGGAATAAGTTGAAAAGTAGCTGTAACAAGCACTTCAGTAGTATTATCGCTAATCTAAGAAAACAGCTGACTTACAAAGAACTGTTGCTTCCTATATACTTGTCTACGCAATTTAACAGAAGTATCATAGGTCATGGTGCTTTTAAGTTTCATTTGTATAAAATAAAAGTTGAAGACAATCCATTTTGCTCATGTAATAACACCAGCCCAGCTGATTTAAATGATTTGATTTTTTTCCTATATTATGCTGCATGAACAAAGAAAAATATTCTTTTATAGTTTGATAGAATGCAATTTCTCCCTTCCACTTGATGTGACTTCACTTATGTATGAAGCTGTTTGTAATAAAAGTGTCATGGTAGCCTTTATCTGTTTTGTCAGAGACTCCAAGTTAGCTAGGTTTATATATCTTAGTAAAAAGATGATATTTTGAAAATTGAACAATTCCAATAAATATTGTACTAGTGGCAATATACTATATAGTCTTAAGGGTTACTAAATAAACTTAGCAGGTTAAGGTGTGGACAGAGAGATAAAAGTAGGTTCCTTTCTGTCTTTCCTTGTGTTAACATACTTTGACCGCAGTCTCCCCAGTAGGTTAAACAGTCACCATGACAGACTCCATTGGTGTGAAAACTGTCCCAGTGTTTCTCTTGCAGCAACTTATAGCGTAGATGTGTGCATTTACATGTATGTGTGTGTATGTGCACGTGAAGAAGTAATGTACATTTTCTATCCTGCATCTAGTGTTAGCTACTGGACGAAAAAATCATGTTGACGTGAGTGCATTTACATGAGTGTATTTGCGCTCGCGTTTGTGTGTATGTGAATAGGTATGTAAGTTTTAATTTTAATATATATTTTTAGGAAACAGCAAGTTTATGGGGAAACAAAAGAAAAAAGTTAAAAGAGCTTGTTAGATTAGCATTCTTAAGAGAGGTTTTGTCATTGTTAAAAGCAACGTCAAATACATCCTTGTCCATTTTAAAGATTGACAGTGACTGAATGAGCCAGTTCTCAAAGTCAAAACTCTAATTTAAAAAAACATTCACGCCTAACATCCCTGAGGCCCGCCCTGTCTATATTGCTCTGCAACCCCCATTAACGCCAACAGAAACGGCAGAGGGCACAGGTGATCGACAGTGGCGCCGAAGTGACAAGTGTTATTTAGTGACAATAACGAAGAAATACAGCTAGATTGAATGCAAGAACTCACTTACTTTCTCGTCATCCATCGTTTAGTAAGGGTCGTAGCAAGACAAGCTGAACCATGAGCGGTAGTCAGACACAGCATAATAGTTGATTATGATGTGATCATATGAAACTTAACGTTGTGGTCTGGTGGTCGAGAGGCATCGTAGGAAGATCGCCTGACCCGCGAGCCGTAAATAAACACTTTTTCGTCTTTACGAGCTCGAAACCCACGTTTTTCACCTTAACACGTGAACAGGCCAGCGAGCCGCGTTCGAGGAAAAGCCAGTCTTCCGACGAGCGGCTGATCCGTGATTTTAAATCCAATCGACGGCGTGCAAGTGGCATCAAGACAACTTTGCCCCCCTTACAAAACGCCTTCAGATATCAGCCACATCCTCCGCGTGCTGGCTACCGCAACCCACTTTTCCTTGTATTGATCAATATTGGATCGCAATTTATCCATTAATTGCATATGTACATTTGTTAAATTGTTTTGGTTTTAACGCCATGTGTATTCATGATAAGTCTGCACCCATAAAGAACAATTCTTCCGATTCTTGAGTTATGTAAACGCATAATTTGAACCACCAGTATAGTTTTTCTAAGCTAATAATTGTAATACAACCATTTTTATCTAACTCAAAACCTTTTGGTTCGGCCGACCTAATCTAAACAAACCATTTGGTACTATTGAGCCGGATGTGAATAATACATTTAGTTTTTCAGCGCCAATACATGTGGTCATATCGAGCCGAAAGTGAACAAGTCCAGCAACTAGTAGGCAAATAGAGTAAAATGAACTGCCATTCTTTTTAAGAAGGAAATTGCAAATTTTTTCATGTTTCGATAATTTCTCGTTCAGAAAATAATCCTGTTCGCTCAGTCCTAACCGACACACAAAGCCACAGACATCAGCGGTCCAACAAAAAACCACGTCTTATATCAAGGGGTTGATATATCTAATGAGTGGTATACACCCGAAGTTCGAGGCCTCCACTGTGTGCTTCGAAACGGACGGACAGCCTCGCTTGGGTGATGCTCGGGAGTGGAACTTGATGAGATGTTGCCTTGAGTCTAGCACTGATGGATGTCGGGTCTACCCTGTGAGATTCTAAACGGGCAAACACCCCGCTTGGATGCTGCCCGAGGGCGGGACTTCATGATATCGCATCGCGTCAATCAAATACTGTCGGGAGTCTGGTTCAGGTGAACCTGGAGTGAGGCGGATATCCCTGGGGTGTGATGTGTACCCGGATTTTGGCGTCTCCACTGTGGGCTTAGAAATCGACAATTGGCCTCGCTTGGTTGTTACTCAGGAGCGGGGATCGAGATGATACCGCCCTGTGCTGAGCGCTGGCGGGTGTCGTGTGTCCAGACGACCCGAAGGTGTTGAGATCTCTGATGAATTGTATACATCCGGAAGTTGAGGCTTCAACTGTGTGCTTCGAAACGGACTCGCGGCCTCGCTTGGGTGATGTTTGGGAGCGGTACTCGATGCGATGTCGCCTTGAGTCTAGCACTTGTGGGTGTCAGGTTTATACAAACCCGGGAAGAGCTGAGATCTCTAGAGGTGGATTACAATTGGGGATTGCATGCTGCCCGAGAGGGGGACTGTATGTTACCGCCTCACATTAAAAGCTGACGGAAGTCGGATCCAGACAAACTTGGAGAGAGGTTATCTCTCTTTGAGCTTCGAAACGGGCAAGCGACTTCACTTAGATGGTAGTTCACCTGTCAAATAAACTTTCACGCTAAAAAAAAAAGATGTGCTCCCGCAAGGAGCTGGATTTGATGGGTGAAATTTAAGCAACTAGACGTAACCCACAATATACCTTAGGTCGCGGTGGAGGGACTGGAATAGCCCACTCACAATGAGTCTAATTTAACCTAAGCTATATCAGAAATAATAAAAGACATATACCAAATCGATTTCACAGGAACCATTGAAATTCGGAAATGAAATACACCATCATGGTTAGAATTAAAACTAAACTAACACATAATTAATGTCACCCAAACAAGCCAAAACACTAAATGCAACTGTGCAGACGGAATTGATAGAAACACTAAAGAAGTATATGATTGGTAATGTACACCGATGCTTATAAATCACCACATGGGGCGATTAGGGGGCAATAGTGGCATTGCCCTCCTCCAAGCAGCTTATTAAGTTAGCCACTGATATCAGTATAGGCACGGCTAAACCTTTTACAATTCTGCAAAACGTAGAAAGTATGCAAGATATTTCCTACTGTGCAAAGAAAATTGTCATATCTACATACTCTAAATTGGCATTGAATGAAAAGTGTAACCTAGATACCAAGAACCGTATCGCAAGGGAAATAAAAAATACTGCTCAAGATTTTGAACGCCAATCCACACACATTACGTTCATATTGGTACCTTCAAACTCTGGCATTATGGCCAATGAGCTGGCAAACATTGCTGCTAAAAGAGCAATCACTGAAGGCACTATTGAAAACTGTGAATACCACATATTAACGCAGTAATTTACGACTAATGGCAAATATACTAGAATCATCAAACCACCAATCTGCACAAACTAGCATTAAACATTGAGGAATTCCAACCACCTACGCTGAGTCGTAGGCCCTGGTCGCCTTAAGAAGACTCCGGATAGGACAAACAGAACTCAGACATAAGTGCTTACTGAAACAACAAATTCCACCAGTTTGTGATACCAGCAATGTGAGCTTTTCAGGCTTTTTATTGTAGGCGCATCTGCTGACCAAGCTAGTGAATCACTCTGTAACACTGATACACTTTTGCGACATATCTTCACGAATGTAGAGCTGTCTTTTCTTCTTCTCCTTCCACTTTTTTCTACTTCCCCCGTCCACTTTAAGCGGTTAGGGTTTCGGGCAATCTAGTTGATTGTTTTCTTCGCTTCGCCAGTCCTTGTTTTTTTTTAATTTTAACAACACACCACGAGGACTTACAGCCTATATACTATCGTACCGTGGATGTTGACAAGAAGGAAAGAGGCAACTTGTTAATTCTGGACTTGAAGGTTTGGAGGTCCGGGGGAGACGGAGAAACATGTGCCGGCAAGGAATTCCACAACTTGGAAGTCCTCGGGACAAAAGAGCGGGCATAACAAGATGTTATATGTCTGGTGGCCTGGACAGTAAAAGGGTGCATTCGCTCTGTTGCCCTGGTAGATCTGTTGGGGAGAGCAGGTGGAGGAACTATGGAAGAAAGCTCCTCTGAGCAGTGCCCGTGTAGACATATATAAAAGAGAGAGAGGTCACCAACGGCCCATCGGTGGGCAAGGGATGGCAGCCTTTGGGTGAGGGTACGGTCACCAATGAGACGTATAGCTCTCTTCTGAATGGAGTCCAGGATAGCGAGTGTAGAAGCGGCAGCAGCATCCCAGATGTGGGAGCAGTATTCGAGGTTTGGTTTTATTTGTAAAGTATATAAGGTATAGAGATTAGCTGGTGAAAAGTATTTGCGAGCCCGGAAGAGAAAACCTAATTTCTTAGCGGCCGCTTCTGCAATTGATGTGACATGTTGGTGCCAATTGAGATTTCGATCCACAGAAATGCCAACAAGTGAAAAGGACCCATTACTTTGAATAAATTGGTTGTTCACTGTGATGGGTCTAGGGCTGGTGTATCCCTTATGAGAAAGAAAGCACGACTGTGATTTGGTGGGGTTGAATTGTACAAGATTTTTACTTCCCCAGTCTAATATTTTTTGGAGATCCACGGAGACAGATCCCTCCATGAGTCTGCGATCCTCATCTAATTGGGTTAAAGAGACAGGCTTAGAATATTGTATATTTGAGTGGAGGGTGCTGTCGTCCGCGTAACTGTGAACTGGGTTGGATGTGCTAGAGAGGAGGTCATTGATGTGGAGAAGAAACAAAGTAGGGGCTAAAGCTGAACCTTGAGGAACTCCTGCATTAATTGGATACAGTTTAGAGGAATGACCATCCACGACAACAGAAATGCTCCGGTTGGAGAGGAAATTTGCTGTCCAGGTACAGAGTTTGGCGGTAGGCCATAGGCCAGAAGTTTATTAAGCAGTGCTGCGTGCCAGACCTGGTCGAATGCTTTGGATATGTCTAGAGCGACAATCTGGGATTCACCGTGTAGTTCCATAGACTTGTTCCAAGAATGGGTGACAAAGGAAAGGAGGTCGGCAGTTGATCTGCGCTGACGGAATCCATACTGCCTGTCGTAGATTAGACTGTGTTTTTCAATAAATTTTATAATTCGGTGTTTATATACTTTACCATCACTTTAGAGACGACTGAAATGACAGAAATAGGCCTGTAGTTGCTAGGCAGCGCTTTGGATCCTTTCTTGGGGACGGGTTGTGATCGAGCAGTTTTCCAGTTACTAGGGAATATGCCTCTAGATGTCTGAAACAGACGAGTCAAAACAGGAGCAAGTTCTGGTGCGCATTTTTTGAGAACAATTGCTGGGATCTCGTCAAGGCCGGAGGCTTTCCTGGTATTAAGAGAAGAGAACAGCTTTCGTACCTTTTTAGTTTTGAAAATAATATCCGTCATTTTATGCGCGACATTAGGGACTGTTGGTGGTTGAACATTTGAAGGTGGGTTGAGAGTAGAATTGCTGGCGAACAACGAGGCAAAAAGTTCAGCCTTGTCCAGGGCGGTAGAAACAATTTCGTCCCCTGAGACAAGAGGTGGAAACGTGCTCTTACAGAAATTATTCCCAATAGATTTAGCAAGAGTCCAGAAGGGTTTGCTACCGCTGGAGCTTAAGAGGACTTTGTTGTTGATGTGGTTATTAAACGAGTTTTTTGCCTCAGAAAGAATGCGGACATAGCGGTGTCTCTTTTTTATGGTCATAGCTTGTCGGATGAATTCCATGACCTTCTTCCATGAGCTCTTGTCTTTTAACATTATTGGTACCAGGTCCTCGATATTACGTATCGCTACAGAGTTGGGGGTGGTACTTCTTATCACGTAGTCACATTTTCACAGAGTGCACTAAATAGAGGCACTAAAGAATATTATTTTTAGGCAAAAATATATCTATGGTAACCCTAGCTACAGCTGCCCCAGAAAACATAATAGAATCCTTAAAGTCTAGTGAATACGTGTAAGCATCGCCTAGTTGGCGATTCCGCAAAAAGCGAAACCAGTTGCAGGGGAGAAAACAAGCACCTGTAAAGTTAGAGAAAAAATATCTACATTTGTATTTAGTACATGTACTTTAATTTATATTTGCGTTGCGTAATTCTTTATTTAAGCAGATATGATGTGTGGCCGAAGGGATATTGTGTGTAATTAATCGGTCCGTTTTTTAAGCCTCTCTCAGACTAAGGGAAGATTATATCTGTCACGATCAAATCCCACAAATTTGTACGTAGAAGAGACTGCAAATATATCTGCAAAGCTTGTACCGCCCATACATCTGATTGACATGACGTCTTAGTAAGAACGAAGTGTTCTTAAACGGCATTGATATTGTAAGAGCAAGCAAGTAGGCAATTAACGATGATAAAGCAAAATATTGATTTCAGTTTATTATCAGTGGCGTCTCCTGACCAAAATCTTTGGGTGTGCGGTAACGAGTTGCTGTTAGTGGTGGTTTTAAAAATTATTAACACTAAATGTACATATATATATATATATATATATATATATATATATATATATATATATATTCGACCTATATGGGAATGATACGTAGATAAATAAATTAATTTCCCACTGCAACACTAACAAATTAAAAAGTCACTTAAAACTTTAAAACACGAAAAGAACATGGAATTATTATCAAGCTCTTCTCTTCACACAAATTTGTGTTAGCGTTAGCACTGTCCGGAACGGGGTGAAAACTGTAAACATTAAAAGTGGTTCAATGTTAATATGGTACTAAATAATAAAATGTGTAAAAATCCTGGATGCAGCAAGTGCGTTATGGTAGTGAATTTTCATAGAAATGATCTGGCACAAAATATTTTATTATAACTTTTTTATCTTGCAACATAGAAATCTAAATTTTGGTGTATAGTTTAATTTTTATATCGTAAACCTACCTACCAAATTTGGTTATCTTTTCTTTTTTATTTTTTGAGATACAAATTTTTTTCGAATAAAAACTCAAAAATTTCCAGGAAAACCTCGTCCGATTTTCCTGACTAACGAAATTATCCAATACATTTACAGAAGGAAGGTACATGCCAAATTTTATCAAAACCGGCCGATTATATTTTGAGTTATCGGTGTGATACCTATGTATATATATATATATATATATATATATATATATATATATATATATATATATATATATATATATATATATATATATATATAGTTTATTGTTATATAAATAGTACAAAGCATCTTACAAATAAGTCTAAACTTGTGCCTGCAAATGATGCAATTTTGACTAAATTTTAATCTAAATGTCAATTGTTCTAAAGTTCTGTCATCTGATTTCTAATCTCCAAAATTACCTCACCTCATTATGTACCATTACTATTTCTAGAAATATGGATGGTACTTGAAATCAGTTTCTTCATTTCAATCAAAAATTTCTATATTTTAAAACTTGACTCAAATTAAATTCTTATATATAAAAATTGAAACTGACCCCGGATATGGGTTCTAGGGGTCCTAGTTCGCGCTCATTTGCAAACAATTTTTCAAAATTCAAAAGTCGAGATCTCCCCATTAGTGAATTTTTTCAACGAAAATTTACTAAAATGTATTATAGTCTTTGATTCTAGAATACTGTGGTCCAGGCAAGCGCAGTTGTAATGTTTGTAAATAATGCTATCACAACGTTTGTTAAACCAGCGTTCCATTCATTTGTCTTGAGCGGTATTTTTACCGCTCACTGCAGTGTTAAAACGAATGGTATTTCCTTACTATTTTAAACACATGGGTGGGGGACTGTATTGTATACCAATACAGCTCTGTCGAGTGAAGTTGTTCGGAAATAACAACGCACACCTAACCCGAATTCATTCCCAGTTGCTATTGACCTACTCATATTTCCGAATGAACACGTGGTGCCGGCTTCATTCCAAGTCACTATTAACCGACTATTTATGAAATCAAATAAGTAAATTAAATCGATTGTCATAACATATGTAGTGTATTAAGACTAAGGGAAAAAGAAATAAAACATATTTAACTGTGCACATTTTAATTATATTTTAGGGTATGCGGCGCACACCTAGCTCACTAGGAGAAATCGCCACTGTTTATTATATGTTGTTTTGTATTTTACTTGATGGTTTAATGGCAAGAAAGTGTTTGATTTGTAATGTAGTAATAACTACTAACAAAATCATTTTCTAATGCTCAACTGAAAATTTAGTAACTAAGTCCAGGCTAACCAGGAAAATCTATACATATAATTCACTATGCGAAGACTGTAACCTGTGATGAGCACTGATAAGTACACTTGGAAAACCCAAATCACCACAACACATAGTCTTTAGAGGCCTTAGGATCGTTTCACTAAACATATTAGTATCATCAGAGGATGAAGAAATTCTAAACTAAATTAGCAGCTAGATGTGTATTTATATGATACCTAGATAGACGAACTAAACCGAAGGTAAAATTATGGTCGGAGACCCATCGTTTGTCTTTTGTGTCTATATTGAACAGACGAGGTTGATGAACTACTTTAATCTCCTTGTTGACAAATTTATGAGCTTTTATCAATTTTAAAGGATAATGGGCTTAAAATAAAAGGTCCCCCGTTAGTAGAGGAAGCTCACGGTCTTTCTTGATCTATAAATTTACTATGTGAATACTGGAGCCCGTGATGAGCACCAACAAGCATATCTGGTGATAAACTAATAACTGCCGCACATCTTTTTTTAAAGCAAAAACGACCGTTTCGCACACAATGTTAACTTCAACAGAGGATGAATATTCTAACCCAAATTCTACATCAAAACAAGTATCTATACAACGTAGAGCCCAGTGTCTGTTATTGAACATACTTTATTATTCTGCCCGACAGATTAGGATTATTTAGCTGGTCAAATGCAAAGTGAGAATAAAAGGCTTGAAATCAAAGGTGCCGCACGGTTCCATGACGTTTTATTCTTAATGGATCTTGATATATATATATATATATATATATATATATATATATATATATATATATATATATATATATATATATATATATATATATATATATATGCTTTCATAAGTGTCAAGCTTAGTTTGATGTCTAACATTTTTGACAAGTTTCAAATTTTCCTTGTCAATGTGGTGATTATTATCCCATATATGTTGTACCACACATGATTTTTCTACTGTACTATATCGTAAAGATGTTAACGAAATCTGGTGGCTACCTTTCTCTTGGTTTCACCCACGTATTTAAGTTTACAATCTTTGCATTCTTTCTCATAAATACCCGACATTTCAGTGGATTTCTCTTTGTCTTTCGTATCACCCAACAAGTTTTTTAAATTACTTTTCGTCGAAAAATTCAAATGTAGATCGGCTTTCTTAAAAATACTTGCCAAACCCTTTGTGATACGTGGTTCATAAGATAGACAAACAAATTTCTTCTGTATTTTATCTTACTTAAATATCATGCATTCTGATATAATTTTCTTTGTTATGTGTTTGTTTACCAATTTTTCCACTAAAGAATCGAAGAACGGTAATTCGCATAGTGAATTTATAGATAAAGAAAGAACGTGAACTTCCTTAAATAACGCGGCACCTTTAATGTTAAGCCCATTATCCTTTTAATTAGATAAAAGCTCATAAATTTGTCAACAAGGAGATTAAAGTAGCTCGTCAACCTCGTCCGTTCAATACAGACACAATAGACAAATGATGGGTCTCCGACTAATTTTACCTTCGGTTTAGTTTGTCTATCTAGGTATGATATAAATACATTTGTAGCTGTTAATATAGTTTAGAATTTTTTCACCCTCTGATGATGCTAACGTGGTTAGTGATGCGATCGTAATATCTTCGAAAACAACGTGTTGTGGTGATTTGGGTTCTCCAAGTGTACTTATCTACACGCATAAGCGAATAGATCAACCTTATCTTCTGACGATGCAGGGAATACTCCATTATTTGAAGCCAGAGGATGAAAGGAGTTGGTGATGACATTTTGGATTATAATTTTGGTCATGGTCCAGTAAAGTTGGATATTGTTTGAAAATGAGAAGACGTTATTCCTTATTATTTGATGGTAGTCATTTTTGGCTAGAATTATTATTTGTGTGCACCTCTTCATTGCTGGTACGAGCGAGTGGCTCAGGTTTTTGCGCTAACGATTTTAGGCATAATTTTCAGTAACTGCTGCTTTTCGGCAAGCTTAATGAACCAGGGTATTTTTCTAATTTTTTATAATTGAGAAATATAAGTTTTCAATAGCTAATAAGATAAGTTCATAATTGGCGCAGTCTGTGGGATTATTATTTCGGAAACATTCATATGCCTCAATGGTTTACCATTATCTTGACGCCGAGTACTTTTCTATCAACATTTGACAAGTTTTATCTTAGATTTAATAAGCAAGTTTTCAGTGATGCAACAAGTATCTTGGGTTTTACTAAAGATCATAATTTTGGTCTCCATCGGACTTAATTTATTCATCATGTGTACTTGCTTCATGAATTATATTGACTAGTCTACGAAGATCTGTTGCAAAACCTGATATTTACTAAACAGAAAGTAAACCATATTATTTTCTTCGCTACAAACTAGTTTAGAGTATCTCATTCCTAAATAAGTACACTTGGAGAACCCAAATCACCCCAACACATTTTTAAAAGACTTGCCGATCGTTTCACTAACCAAGCAGCCGTCATCAGAGGATGAATAATTCTGCTGAATACTTCGATTCTGTATTATATGTTTTTTTTCAAGATTCTCAAATCATTATAAAGACACGTTGTATCATTTAATTCTGAGAATTATTCATCCTCCGATGACGCTAACTTGGTTAGCGAAACGATCGTCAGGTCTTTTAAAATGTGTTGTGGTGATTTGTGTTCTCCAAGTGTGCTTATCAGTGCTCATCACAGGTTCCAATGTTCACTTAGTATTTAATTCCTGTTCAATTTTGTTTGCAAAATATTCTGGTAGGTTCAGGTAGAGGAGTTGTCTACAATTTCTTTTTTTTTTTGCTTTGGGATTTTTTACGTTGACTGATTTCCTTACGTAGAAACAATTTTTTTTAGTCAGTATAGTTAAATAAATTGTTCTTATCATACCAAAACTTTTAATCTTGTATTTTTCTTTGGTCACCAGGAAAAAAATAATGCCTATACCTTAATATTCTGTAAAGCTCAGAACTTAAAATTTGACAGGTATTACGAACTTATCCAAGCCACTTACAAAACGAAGGTATATACCGAGTTTCGTCAAAATCTCTATAAAGGAACCTTATGTTCAGAATTTTACTAAAATAACCTTGTTATTTTCGAAGTTTACGAAAACTGGTTCGATTGGGCTCGCTAACAAACCTATCTAAGCAATCACTTGGCATTTTAGCGAATTTTTATTAAGAAAACTGCACTAATAGAGGGGTCACGATGAAAACCTTTTGAAAAAATTCTTCAGATGAGCGCGAATTTGGGTCCGTAGAACCCAAAACCAAAGACCGTTCAAATTTTTACATGTTTATATATATATATATATATATATATATATATATATATATATATATATATATATATATATATATATATATATATATATATATATATATATATTGTGGTATCCGAGCGCTAACTCATAAAATACTAAACTAATTTCAATCAAACTTTGCAAAAATCTTGTTTGGGCGAAAACCGAGGTCGAGTTCGTTAATCAGCCTTTATGTTTAAGTTTTTCCAGTGGAAAATCGGGGAAAATATTTATTAAAATTCACTAATAGAGAGGTATCGCTGGTGAGACTTTGCAAACATTTTTTCAAATGAGCGCGAACTAGGACCCCTAGAACCCATATCCGGGGTCAGTTTCAATTTTAATGAGTTTATGTATATATATATATATATATATATATATATATATATATATATATATATATATATATATATATATATATATATATATATATATATATATATATCCAACCGATAACTCAAAAAATAATTAACTGATTTCGATGAAACTCAGCAAGTGCCTTTATTTTATTAATGGCCTGGATGAGTTCGTTAGCCAGGAAAATCGAACAAGGTTTTCCGGAAAAATTTTGAGTTTTATTTCGAAAAAAAAATTTTTCTCCAAAAATGAAATTTTGTGGATATGTGGATATGTTGCCTTGGCAAATACATTACTACACACCAAAATTCAACTTTCTAAGTTTATGGAAAATTGTTTTTTTTTTAATTTTCAGGTTTTTTTCGAAAAAAAAAAATTTCCTTTAAAAATTACAAAGATTTTTTAATGACATTCGGTGGATATGTTGCCTTGCGAAATGCCTTCCTACATACCATAATTCAACTTTCTAAGTTTAGAGGAACTTGAGTTATCCAAGTTTGAAACATTTAATAAAAATTCACTACCATAACGCACTTGCTGCGTCCAGGCTTTTTTTTTAATTATCAAAGTGGGTAGAATGGAATTTTTCACGTATATACATCATTCTAAGATCTTCTAATATATTAATTTTGAGGCATTTCTCAACATAAATTTAAGTTATCCTGAATTAAAGAAATTTAAAAGCTACGACACGCTCCTAAAAGTGTATTAAGGCGTTGTGTAATGTGCGTGAGAGAGGTTGACATAACGAATGTATCAGTTTGTTTTCTTTGAATGTTGGAAATCTACAAAATGTGCCTAATAAATTGAAATAGCCAGAGTTGTCAGTTTCAAAATTTTATTACACAAACTGGGGAAGTTTGCCTCGTTACGAATATCAACGGTAATATTAAATTGCTAGAATTGATTTGTTGCTGAAAAAGCTCTATGGTAAAATCGGCAGCTAAAAAGTTTAAGCCTGATTTTAAGTTATTATCCAAACAATAAGTAAATAAAAACCTTATAAGTTGAATGAAACTTTTACAATTAAAACGTTTTTTGTGAATTTAGTCTAGGGGGATTTATCTATAGATTTGGCACCCTGAAATGACCAACAACATGATTCTTGGTCACGTGGTCAGAAATTAAATTACTATTGGTTTTTTCCGTTATTTGCATTCTTATTGCAAAATAGGGCGGTTTGTGTATCGTCATATGTCATATCAATATCAATTTATTTTTATTTTTCGTTAATGAGAGAATAGGTTGTTTTTCGATTAATAATTTTAGTTTATATGAAAAGCTTGTGAATTAAGTCATTCCCGAAAACAACAAATTGCGAAGTAAGTGAATTGTCCAAGACCCTAACCTTTAAAATAAGTTATGTTAAATTCTTTCACAAAGGAACACTACGTATTTAATCAGGACTGTTAAAAATTGCCTAAATATTGCAAAATTTAAATATAAATTAATTCTTTATTTATAATCAGAACTTAAAAATTAATAACAAATATATAAACCTTGGAAGAATAACCACTTCAAGCGAACAGCTATAACACGTTGAAAAACCGATTCTCGTGCGATCATCGAAGTTAAGCAACCTCGGGCATGGTCAGTGTCTGAATGTGTGACCGCCTCGTAACACCGTCTGATGTTGCTTTTTTTTATAGGTAGTGAATATTTGTAAAAAAATTTAGCGTTTTTTATTTTTAAAAAATCGCTAATAGGTTACCTCAGTGTAATAAACGACTCGTGAGCAGGGGCGTTGTCTTGCAAAATCAGCACATTTTTTGTCATTTTCCTGCGCACTTTTCTACAATTTTTGTACGTGATACCAGTTAGCAACCCATAACAGTGTGACAGTTCTACCTTGTTTCAGAAAATTTAACAGAACTATTCCATCTTTCTCAACTAAAGAGAAAAACTTGCCAGTCAACTTTTGAACAGAGATTTCTTGGGGCGTGACGAACCGGAATGCTACCACTCTTTCCGTTACTCATTATTCTCTGGATCATATTAAAGCCTCCATATTTTGTCGACAGTGACAAGGTGAACCAAACAGTTTTAGGAATCTTTTTAGAAACGGTTCCTCCCAAAGTATCAAACGTCCGCGCTTCTGATCGGAAGCATTCTCGCTCTCAAGTTGTGATGAACACTGTGAAAAACACGTTCACAGAAGATGTTTAACATTTCTGCTATACGCTTCAGCCAAGATCGTCAATATACTAAAATTATTTCAAAGACGGGATCGATGTTTACTTGAGTGGTCACAAATTTGTCTTCCAGTGCGATGATCATCTTTGACATTTAATCATCCTCTTTGAAATTTCGCATCGCAGTTTTTAATAGTAGCATTGATCAACTAAAGTTTTTACCAGAAAAGTTCGGCAAATAGTGATTCAACTTTAAACCAAAATAACTTATATATTTTACATGGGACATCTGTATTATCAAATTCGCTCCATATTTCCTTATCTTTAGATCACCTAAAATTAGTTTATATGTTTCTAGATATTATAACTTTTATGCTTCCATATATTGTGATCTGAAGTAACCTTATAATCGATTAGGAGAATGCAAAAATTAAAAATTAATTTTTCCGAAAAAAAATTGTATCTAAAAAAAATAACCAAGTTATTTTGATGAGATTTGGTTTGGTATGTTGCCCTCGCAAATACATTACTCCACCAAAACTCAACTTACTAGGTTAATAGAGAATTGAGTTATACAAATTTGAAGCATTTAATGAAAATTTTCTACCATAACGCACTTGCTGCGTCCCGAAATTTTTTGCTAGAACAGGTATAAAAATGATACAACGTGTTAGTGAATTTTCTTAAAAAATTTCACTAATGAGGAGATCCCGACTTTTGAATTTTGAAAAATTTCTTCAAATGAGCGCTACTTAGACCCCCCCCCCCCCCCCCCCCCCAGAACACATATCCGGGGTCACTTTCAATTTTCATATGTTATATATATATATATATATATATATATATATATATATATATATATATATATATATATGTATCACACCGATCACTCAAAAAATAAGGGGCCGATTTTGATTAAATTTGATGAATAAATTCCTTTTGTAAATGGCTTGAATAATTTCGTTATCCAGGAGAATCTGCCCCGGTTTTCCCGAAAAAATATATCTACGAAAGTAACAAAGTAAGGGAAACCAAATTTGGTACGCGGATTTACATCCTTATAGGTAAGTTACCTACCAATTTAGCTATGTAGATCAAAAGACAAAAAAGTTATAGGCATTTAAAGAAAAAAAAATTGGGGCTTTCCTCAAAACGTCAAAGTTGCGATTTAAAACGTCAAAATCGGCAACATTTAGGCAAATAGCTTGAATCTAATACGGGCTATGGAAATCAAATGTCTCAAGGAGGATGTTTTACGAACCCTGAAGTCTTAGTTTCAACCGTCATTGTCCTTCATTTTACTAAAATGTTTCCAGAAAATTCATTTCAAATAGACCCTTTCTCTGATGCTTGGCAGTAGCCTTAGCTATAGAGTTTATCGTTTAATGGTATATAATTCTTGTCGAATTTTCGTAAAAAATAATGAAGGTCAATATATCCGTTATTATACAAGATATGAAAAAAAATTTATACATTAATTATAGGGTGTCTTGAGCTACATCTTAAGAAAATATTTATACAATCACAGGGTGGCTTATAAGTCGTTGGTGATACAAATTGTCTTTTTTTTTTTAATCAAACACGCCATATGTATTGCATTTTTGCATTTTCCATCGAAATATAATGCATGTTTGTATGAAAAGAAATTCTGGATGCAGCAAGTGCGTTATGGTAGCGAATTTTGATCAAATTCTTCATATTTGAATAGCCCAATTTGCTATTAACCTATAAGGTTGACCAAAAAACGAGTTTTTCCGGGAATACTTTAAGTTTACTTTTGAAAATTTTTGTACATTTTCACACAATAAAGTTATTTTTATAAAACATGGCACATTGTTTTAACTATATAGCTTATACTGGAAACTAAAATTGATGCCTGCTTTCTTAAATAAAAAGAAAACACACATATTTGCAATAAAAACATGAAAATTCACTACCATAACGCACTTGCTGCGTCCAGAGTTCTTTTTAGAATGGTTTGGGAATCTTGTAAAGAAAACGTATAATACAAAATGCAAATAAAAAAATAAAACCAGACTGAGTATATCACGTTTGTATATATTTCCATTGGATTTTGACTGCTTTTCTTTTTCTTGTTGACAGTCATAATAAGTTATTTCTGTTTTAATTTAAATGCCGTAAAGTTCACTGACACTGGGATATGCAAGTTGCTTCCCTGTTGCTTATAAAAGCTATATGGTATAATTTAGCACAACCAAATTGTTGATACATCCACATTTTTCTGAAGCTTAAGCAGGATGCAAACAAGTTTTTTTTGGTTTTGTAGATAAATTATATTTCCTCTTGGTATAATATCTTGATTGCTGTTACAACAATTAATGTGAAATATTTCAAGTCGAATAAATCGGCGCTAATTAGCTAATCTTTAATCGCTAATAAAGTTGCACTGCTATTTACAGAGGCCCAGTGTTGCCATTATTGTGGATAACATCCTATATGTCTGTAGGGACCAACTATTGGTTTTACTAATATCATACAATTTCGGTACAAAAAAGTGCTGCAAATCGAATAAAAACTGTTACATCTCTCAAAAAACTACGTCAAAAGATCTTGTGTCATAAGTTATTACAACTAGCCATAGAAGATTTTTTTTTTTTCAACAACATACCACGAGGGCTTACAGCCTAAATACTATCGTACCGTGGGTGCTGACAAGGAGGAAAGAGGCAACTTGTTAATTCTAGACTTGAAGGTTTGGAGGTTCGGAGGAGAAGGAAAAACATGTACCGGCAAGGAATACCACAACTTTGAAGTCCTCGGGACAAAAGAGCGGGCATAACAAGATGTTCTATGTCTGGTGACCTGGACAGTAAAAGGGTGCATTCGCTCTGTTCCTCTGGCAGATCTGTTGGGGGTAGCAGTTGGGCGAACTATGGAGGAAAGCTCCTCTGAGCAGTGCCCGTGCAGATATCTATAAAAGAGAGAGAGGTCACCAACGACACGTCGGTGGGCAAGGGATGGCATCCTTTGGGTGAGGGTAGGGTCACCGATGAGACGTATAGCTCTCTTTTGAATGGAGACCAGAGCCGAGTGAAGAAGCGGCAGCTGCACCCCAGATGTGGGAGCAGTATTCGAGGTTTGGCCTTATTTGTGAAGTATATAAGGTATAGAGATTAGCTGGTAAAAAGTATTTGCGAGCCCGGAAGAGGAAACCTAATCTCTCAGCAGCCGCTTCTGCAATTGATGTGACATGTTGGTGCCAATTAAGATTTCGATCCACAGAAATGCCAACAAGAGAAAAGGACTCATTACTTTGAATAACTTGGTTGTTCATTGTGATGGGTCTAGGGCTGGTGTATCTCTTATGAGAAAGAAAGCAAGACTGATATTTAGTGGGGTTGAATTGTACAAGATTTCTACTTCCTCAGTCTAATATTTTTTGGTGATTCACGGAGACAGAACGCTCCATGAATCTGCGATCATCATCTAATTGGGCTAAATAGACAGGCTTAGAATATTGTCTATTCGAGTAGAAGTTGCTGTCGTCCGCGTAACTGTGAACTGAGTTGGATGTGGTAGAGAGGATGTCATTGATGTGGAGAAGAAACAAAGTAGAGGCTAAAGCTGAACCTTGAGGAACTCCTGCTACATAACCCCTTCTGGAGACTGAGGAATAGTCCGCCCTTTGCAGAATCAATTCTAAATACTTCTAGTATACAAATTCACATAACGTGCAGTAACAAACCTGCAATATTTTCGGATAACTTCGAAATAGCTTTAATTTTTGGTATTAATTCCAACATATACAGAGTTTCTCAATCTCAACAATATTATAGTTTTCGATCACTTACACCAACACCAAGACTTCACAAAAATATATACTGATGGGGTAAAAAAAGACCACGGTGTTGGTTGCGCTTTCTTTGAGCCAAAAACACAATTTTTAGCCATATTAAGCAGAGTTCCTTTACATCCATATACACTGCTGAACTATAGGCAATGACATGCGCTTTAGATTGGTGTGAAAAAAACTAAAATATAAAAAAATAATTTAAGTGATAGTCCGGCAGCATTGTTGACACTGAAATGTTTTGGCCCGAAACATTATACCATTCACATTGCCTGCGACATAACCAAAATTTATCATATTCTAAAGAAGCAAGATAGCGTTGTAAAGTTTTTGTGTATAAAGGGTCATGAAAATGTCGAAGGTAATGAAACAGTTGAGGCGTTCTTTGCAAAAACCCCATTTGTCACTTTTTGTCGAACTTGGACTTACGCCTCCTATGGTTTTATAAGCAAACTATCTACATGCCTTACGTGAGAAAATTCCGTCAAAACCCCAGTTGTCTAAGATATGAGCGTTTAAAATATAGGAGATTCTGCATAAACCACATATGTCAAGATCAGTTTTCAGAAAAAAACCACAGATGTCAGTGACAACTGGTATTTTTGCAAGAAACTTTATGTATGAGTTGTCAGTATTTATAGGTTAAGTTTTAAACATTATCTGGCTCAGTTGTGTGATTTAGTCAAAAGTGTAAACACCCTGAACTAATTAAAATGAGTTATAATACAAATACTACAAATAATGATGGATTCGAACGACAAGATCCAAGTGAAAATGTGAAATTAAAAAATAAAAAGCAGGTGTTGAGACGTACAGAGGTAAAACAGGCAAGAATAAAGGGACAAAAATATGTAAACTACAGAGGCATCGAAAAACCACAGACACGACTGGGCCCAAATTGCAGGTAAGTTAATAAAATTTAATTTAACGTTTGTATAAAGCTTTTAGGTATGTACTTTTTTGTTGTTTCCGGTGTTACTCCAAAATTTCTGACGAAGAGAAATCTCGAATATTCGACCACTTCTATTCTTTAGAAAATAAAAATGAGCAAGATAGTTATTTGGCAGGTAAAATTATTGATTGTTGAGATGAACGACTATAATATTTAATAAACGCTGATTTGATTTTAAGGCTGTTATCATATTACATTCCAAAACAGAGAAGGAGCCGAAAAAATTTTGTACAAAGGGATGACCGAACCAGAATATAAAGCAGCAGGTCAATACGATGTACCACTAAAACTTTAAAAAAACATGTTGCTTCATACTGTTATAAAATAAGGTTGGAAAAAAAAGAAGAACCAGTGTGTGTGAAGGCTTTTTGCAATTTTCATGGAATTACCTATGACAGAGTCCAAAGGCTACAAAACCTTACTTATATTACTAGAGCAGGACCAAACGGGGCAAACACTCAAACAGGCCAAATAAAACACCAGAAAATACACTGGCTTTGATTAAAAATCATATAAGGTCATTTAAAAACCGACAGTCCCATTATTTAAGGAGAAAAAATCCAAATACCTACTATCTTCCTAAGACGCTATCTGTGAAGAAAATGTTCAAGATATTCACAGAAGAACATCCTGGTATAAAATGTTCCTATAAAGTGTATTGGAAAATTTTTCATACCGATTTTAATCTTAAATTTGGCTTACCCAGAAGTGACATTTGTGGTACTTGCAACCGGTATCAAAGCATATTAGCAAGTTGTGATAATCCAGAACAAGTGTAAAAAATAAATATTGAAAAAGAACTCCACTTGAGGAAAGCTGAAAAGTTTTATGAATTAAAAAATAAATATAAACTAAGAGCACAAGCTGATCAAGAAAATTTCACTTGTATATCATTTGACTATATGCAAAATCTCCCGGTGCCACATATACGTACCAGTGCAGTTTTCTTTGCCAGACAGTTATGGCTATACATATTTGGGGTGCACAATGATGGAAATAATACTGCAACCATGTTCTCTTACGACGAAACCATTCGAGGGAAATGACAAAATGAAGCAGCTTCATTATTGTTTCAATATTTACGTTCCAATGATGTGACAACAAAAAATCTTATTTTAATAAGCGACGGATGTGCCGGACAAAACGAGAACTACGTTCTCATGAAATTTTTATAACTACTTGTCCATGGCTTGCATATGTTTGAAAATATTACACATGTGTTTCCTGTACGTGGTCATTCACTTCTGAGTTGCTACCAAGATTTTTCATTAATAGAAAAAGCACAAAAAGACCGTAACTGTGGAAATGCCTGAAGAATGGAACGATATCATTAAACATGCTAAGAACACACCATCGCCTTTTACCTTGGATGAGGTTGATCAATTTAAGATCTTTAACATTGCAGAAGCAGTTGCTCCATTTTTCTCAAATCAGCTCGTCCACCAGTAAATATAAAAACATCTCGTATGTTAAGATACCCACTTAATGAACCTGGGGCTGTCTTAGTGAGGGAGACTTATACAGGCAGAGGAAAAAATCAGTTATAAGGAACAAGCGTGTTATACCCAAAGAGTTTGAATTTAAACCCTTATATAGTGCTCGTGTAGATAATCATCAGGTAAAAATAGAGAATCTAAAAGATTTGACTCAGTATTTTAAAAAAACAGAGGCTAAGAGCTTTTATAACAACATATTCGCAGCATCTGATCAGCCTGTGCAGATTATTAGCGATGTGGACGAAGATGACAACGGTAGTGGTATAAGCGATGAAGACTAAAAGACAATGTTAGAGTTTGAAATAATATTTTGTTTATATATGTTAGAGTTTATGAATAAAAAGTTTCATGTCATTCCAAATAGTTTCAATTCCTAATCAAAAATATATTTTTTTTCCATAAAATTATTTATCAATTCCAGCAAAAAACCCATATGTGAAATAAAAAATGGCTTCTACAAGAAAAAGCAAAAGGAAACATAATATTAATATTGCAAAGTATGTCCAATTATCCAATCGTTAAAACACAAAAATTAAATTGCCCGTCAGCCAACTGTTATACAATTAAATAAGTTTCTTTTAGTTTTCTCAAAAGTTGCATATAATGACAAATAGGGTTTTTGCAAAGAACCCCTCAGTTGATAAAATTGCAAAAACAGCGATAAACAAAGTTACAGCAGACCTAACGCAGGTGCCTTACAAATATGTATATCTACAAGGTAAAATAGATCAAAACAAAGAATGTGCTCTGGAGTGGAAAACATACGTGGAAAAGTCACCAAATATATACGTATTTTTACATCCTGAGCTAACAAAACGCATCAAGGAACAAAGATTTACAAATTGCAGAGATTAGACAAAAATCCAGTCATGGTGCCTACCCCGCTCACCTCCATCCCATAACATTGTCAAATACAGATGTTTTTTTCTTGTGGCGGTACTTATGTTTGTGACCTGAATCATATATTTTTTAAATGTTCCTACTATGAGCAGCCACGTAAAAAGATGCTTGAGCAATTATTAGCAAGACAGATATATTTACCTGTAAATCTAACTAACGTGTTAACAATTTCAGATCATTTTGTATACAAAGTAATACACTCAAGTCGTTAAAATAATGTAAACTAAAAATTTAAATGATAATTTGTAATAATTAGGTTAGTATTTTAGTATTTAGAAACAAATTGTAAATAGTATTTAAGTAGAACCTTGTATGTCCACCCCACTTGTTGAAGACCTACCAGAACGTGGTCTAATTCATGTTTGTCTAGTGAGCCCTGACGGGCCCCTTGGCGCCAAGTGTCTCTGTATCAATCCTCGTGTTTTAATTGAAAAAAATATATATAAGAATAATTATATATAAAAAAGAGTATAAATTTTAAAAAATGTATTAAAAGAATTAAAGAATATATATATATATATATATATATATATATATATATATATATATATATATATATATATATATATGTATATATGTATATATAGGTAAAAATATAATACATGATATTTGTAATTATTATACTAATATGTGTGGTGTACATATTGCTTGATATGGCTACTATCGTGTACGAGCAGAGACAAAAATGTGCTGAGCTAGAATAACGAGAATCCAGAAAACCTCATGTTGCTAATTAACAATTTGTGGCTAATGAAAACCAGTCTCAATGCCAGTAACAACCACACACACACACTCGCGTGCGCACGCACGCACTTTAACCTCGCTTACCTCTTATCAGAAAGACTTTCTCATTAAATGAATTTGGGGTCGATGACTTGATTACAAAGAAAAAATTCTGGAGCTCTGGACTGGAACTTTTTTCTCCGCCACTTGGACTTTCGGAGTTACTCTGCTATACCGATACTTTTGTGAACCCACACAAGTGCTAAATTGACACTATCGACCCCAACCCCATTATAATTTCATGACGAAATATGAATTTCACGATGAAACGAATAAGAGGAAAAACTATACTCTACGTACTCTTAATAACAGAATATCATATTCTTTCAAGAGTAAATTCATATTCTACCCTCTCACATTCAACACATACTTTAGTATTAGCACAGAATACCAGATGAGCGAGGAATACAAAGTTCTCTAATAAACAAACCCAGAAACGTTATATTATTCGAGCTCTAACGAAAAAATGTCAATTTTCACTAAATCGCCTATCATTTTTCGCATACCCTCTCGAATGATGTTACCCAAACAAAATCCGAATCCTTCACTTGCTGGGTGGTAATTGTATACCCAATTTAAAGGCGATCTCGATCCGTTCGAAAGTTATCGTGCCTACTACAAGACAGACGTTTAGACCGACAGGCTAGTGCTGGGAATTTTTCCGTTTGTGTATTCGATCGTTGCGAAAGCTTGACGACTATTCGAATTATTCAACTATTCGAATATTCGTGGATTATTCGAATATTTGAATATTCGTGGAGTATTCGAATATTAGAATATTCTAATATTCGTCGATTATTCGAATATTCGTCGATTATTCGAATATTCGCAGAGTATTCGAATATTCGCACAGTAAAAAACACTCCCATAAGCCCATGAATGTGTCTCGTTATCATTTTTTGAATTTGCCTCTGTTTCCTAGAAAATTAGCTATTTAATTCCTAACTTTTAAATAATTCCGAAAATTTTTCATTGTTTATTTTAGAAAAATTAATGACGATTATAATGTTGGTATATTATATTATAATGTAGGTTGCAAGACGAACTTCTAATCATTGCCGTGCTGTTAGTATATCTAAGAATATCTTGCATTTCTATTTTCGTATTTATGATCCTCTATGGGTTAAAGAGTAAATTCATGTTTGTTTTCATTGCGTAATTCGAATGCAATATGGATAGCTACCATTCGATTTGTTACAACATCCAATACAATAACTTTATCATCATATTTTGATTACATTTAGGTGTTTATGAACCTCTATGCGCCGTCTATGAGTTAAAGAACAAATACAGCTTTCAACTTACTTAAGTGTTTTCAACTAACTTTAAACACACTATACCTCAATCTGGAAACCCAATAATTAATCGCTTTCAACTCGATAAAAGCGCCCTACAATTCAAAGTTTCAAAATGTGTTGCGACAGCTTCTGCTTAGTAATCCGAAATATGCTGTTTCTCTGCAGATTTTTATTGGCCATGAAGGCGTGAAGAAACGAAAAGATTCATATAAATACTCGACAAAATTATATGATTCTTAGAAATATTTAGTTAAAACCAAGCAAAGAGAGCCTACAGTGAGAATACAGTGCAAAGCTAACAAATTATTCATTATCACTTATTTGAAGGATATACTTTTTTCTCCTAGTGCTCCCTGCGGTGAGTGCTTCTAAGAATCTTCTGGGGATCATTCCTGGCCATTATATATATATATATATATATATATATATATATATATATATATATATATATATATATATATATATATATATATATATATATATATATATATTATGAATATTCAAATGTTCGAATACACTCTCGTTGAAATAATTCGTATTCGAATACTCGAATATTCGAACTATTCGTATTCGATTCCTAGCACTACGACAGACCGAGACACCCAAAGATAGATAGACCGCCCGATCGACAAACCGACCAAAAAATTTGCATGCCGAAATCATGATTTCTATACGTCTTGAAGCGTTTTGACAGCTATAAAGTAATACGGCTATGGTAGCCAGCCTCCTAGAATATTGTGAAATGTAAGACAGGGTCGCCATCTCGGTGCGGAACTAGGTAGTATGTTGCCACGACAGCTGCAAATAACACAAAATGTTATAAAATAGAGACTGTGTACAACCGACTAACAATTATGTAAATTGTCAGCCCTGGCCCATTTCTTCCATAATTTAGGGAACAATGTATTTAAGGCTAGATGTACAAGGGGGTCCGCTACTTGATGATCATTTCAAGAAACAGGAAGCAGTGTTAATGTGTCACCAAGCGATGCGCCTAAATGGCATGTGAATGCTTATATGTATCTATATTTGGCAGTAGTTGTTATAGCAAGTATTATTGAAGTTTAAGCGAAAACACCATTAAAAGGTTGAGCTGAAGCTAGAGCCCAACGTTTGTCTTATATGCACTTACCTATCAACGAAACAAATATGACGCAACAACAATGTGTCAGCAATGAGATAAAATTATATCAAAAGATTGAGCTGCAGCTAGAACCCAACGTTTCTCTATGATCACTTAATATGAGCAAAAAATATATGATGCAACTCCAAGGTGTCGTTAATAAGATAACACTTCAAAAAATCTGTTTGATATACTAAAATGACACACATTATAACACCAATTGAAACTGAACTATCACTGTTTTTGATTACGCATTTGCTCTTCGAATAAATTGCAACTCCAAGTGAAGAAACATGAATATGTAACTCGAATTATTGTTTGTCAATCAAGTTTTGCAACTTTTTTGTCGTGAATGTGAACCTTCTTGCTGGTGAAGATGAAGATTAATGTCGTATGTTACACCTGTTCATTTAAAGGTATAGAAGCAATAAATAAAGCCAATGTATTATTAAACGTCGTTATGCGGATATCAATCTTTGTCAATGAGTAATCAATATGAAATGATATCTAATGGAAATTGAGTAGAGTTAATAACGTCTTTACTGGCCTGCCATATTATTTCACTTTTCTTGGAAGTACCTATTGTATTAAATTTATTCAACTGGTCGTAATCCACAATTATTTTTAGATAAAAGTAAAATATCGATATTGAAATATGTAGAGACCTCTTTTTTGGCTTCTCAAGTTGTTGTTTCCCTCTCTGCAACCGGTTTCGCGTTTTACGGCATCGTTAGGCAAGAGAAATTGTATTTATACGTATTCATACGGTTATAAATTAAATCATTTGCTATGTTAGGGTATGATGGTCAACATACGTTTTAAAATACTGCTGCAAATTGAATCATAACTTCCACATAGCTGTGATAATTTATTCCCCTCAGAAAGACATTCTCATGAAACGAATTTAGGGCCCATGACTTGACCACAAAGAAAATATTTGTATTCTGTACACATAAACTTTTAAAACGTTATATTACTCAAGTTTGATTAAAAAAATATTAATTTTCACCAATTCTCCACTTATTTATCCCCTACCCCCTGAAGCGATTTTACCGAAAAATAATTCGAAACTTTCCTTTGTCGGGTGCTAAAATTATAAAATTTTCAGTCATTTTTCTGTTATTTGTCGACCTTTTTGCGCCAAGAAAACCTAATCTTTACAATAGATTTTGTCATCCACACAAAATATTTTGGTTTTGTACATTTCTCTGGTCATCAGTGGCACCCAAAATTTTAAACGTCTATAATTTCTTTGACTTAACTTAAAGATCTTAATTTTGGCATGTGATGTAAGTTGTTTATATATATATATATATATATATATATATATATATATATATATATATATATATATATATATATATATATATATATATATATATATATATAATATCCGACCGATAAATCAAAAAATAATGGACCGATCATGATCAAATTTGGTGAGTACCTTCCTTTTGAAAGTGGCTTGGATAAGTTCGTTAGCCAGGAACATCGGACCAGGTTTTCTCAGGAAATTTTCTGTTATCTTTCTAAAAAAATTCAATCTCCGTAAATAACAAAGCAAGGACAACGCGTGTTTGTATTATGAAGAGTAAACTCTGTACCAAAATTTGGGTCCCTAGCTTTAAAGACAAAGAAGTTATGGGCAGTTAAAGAAACAAATTTTGGAGTTTTCCTCAAAACGTCAAACTCGCAATTTTAGACGTTAAAATTGGCAATGTTTAGGCAAAGAATGTGAAACAAATACCGATTGTGAAAAGAAAATGTTGCAAGAGGAGTGTTCTGCAAACCCTTAAGTTTGAGATTCAACCGTCATTGCCCTTCATTTTACTAAAATATTTACAGAATATTCATTTCAAATAGACACTTTCTCTGATGCTTTGGCTGTCAGTTTAGTTAAGTTGATGCTTTTTTGGATATTTATTTGTAGGTTTAGTGAAGTTTATGGTTTAACGGTTAACGGTCTATAATTTTTTTTGGCTAATTTTCGTAGAACAAATTTGTTAATGCATTTTTGCATTTTTTTTATAGAAATATGATGCGTTTGTAAGAAAAAATCTAAACGCAGTAAGTGCGTTTTCGTAGCGAATTTTCAGTAAATTTGCAGTTTAGCTCCCGAACGCTTTTCAAAAAACTGTTTTCAGAAACCTGCCTAGATCCCCCCCCCCCCTCCCTGGATCCACAAACCCCTAGAAAAAATTTCTTGTTCACGCCCCCCCAAGGAAGTTACGGGACCAGGAGGGAGTAGGGGTGCTGGGCAGGGTAGGTAGTAAAAAGGAAATATGAGCAGAAAATGCTAATAAAATGGGCTTGAAAGTTGTATTTTTCACATCTTGAAGCCATATCCCCTTACACCCTGCCTACCCCGCACAGCAACCCTATTTCCCCAAAAAATGTCTTGTTTACACTCCCCCAGGAAGTTACGGGACCAGGAGTGAGTAGGGGTGTATAATTTTTTCTAGCTAATTTTCATAGAACAAATTCATTAATGCATTTTTGAATTTTTTATCGAAATATGATGAGTTTGTAAAAAAAAGATCTAGATGCAGTAAGCGCTATTTGGTAGCGTATTTTCGGTAAATTTGCAGTTTAGCTCCCGAACGCTTTTCTTAACACTGTTTTCTGAAACGAGCCTAGGGCCCCCCTGGATCCACCAACCCCAAGGAAAATTTCTTGTTCACACTCCCCAAGGAAGTTACGGGACCAGGAGTGAGTATGGGTGTATAATTTTTTTAGCTAATTTTCGTAGAACAAATTCGTTAATGCATTTTTGAATTTTTAATCTAAATATGATGCGTTTGTAAGAAAGAAATCTGGACGCAGTAAGTGCGTTTTGGTAGCGAATTTTTGGTAAGTTTGCAGTTTAGTTCCCGAACGTTTGTCAAAAAACTGTTTTCAGAAACCTGCTTAGACCCCCCCCCCCCACTGGATCCACAAACCAAAAGGAAACTTTATTGTTGACACCCGCCAAGGAAGTTACGGGACCAGGAGTGAGTAGAGGTGCTGGGCAGGGTAGGTTGTAAAAAGGAAATATGAGCAGAAAATTCGAATAAAGCGGGCTTGAAAGCTGTCTTATTCACATCTTGAAGCCATATCCCCCTGAAACCCTGCCTACCCCGCACAGCACCCATATTCACTACCAGTCCCATAACTTCCTTGCGGGGGTGTGAACAAGAAATTTTTCTTGTGGTTTGTGCATCCAGGTGGGGTCCTAGTAATGTTTCTGAAAACAATTTGTTGAAAAGCGTTCGGGAGCTAATCTGCAAATTGACCAAATTTTCATTAAATCCTTCAAATTTCAGTAGCTCAATTTGCTATTGACGTAAGCTTTGTTGGTTAGAAAACCAACATTTAAGTTTGTTTTCGGAAAATGTTTGTATATTTTCAAACCATAAGTAATTTTGATAAAATATAGTACATTGTTTCTACTACATAGGCTATACCGGTAATCAGATTGATGCCTGCTCGCATTTGCTATTAAAATCATTTTTATGGAAATTCACTTCCATAACACATATGCTGCATCTAGACTTTTAAAAAATGTTTATATATTTTCAAACAATAAATTTATTTCGATGAAATATGGTACATTATTTCTACTATATAGGCAACCAAGTTTGATGCCTGCTTTCATCAAAGAAATACATTTGCTATTAAAAATAATTTAAAGAAAATTCGCTACCATAACGCACTTGCTGCGTCCAGAGATTTTTCAATATATCTTTTATGGAGCCAACTTATGGACACAAACGAGACCATTAAAAAAAATTGAAGATTTTTGAACAACATCGGTATAGGCCAGTTCACAAAATTTTCTCATTACTAGAAATGTTACCCACTGTGAGTTTTAAAGACTTTTCATAAACCAAAAAAAAAAAAAACTATTCAATTCAGCAAAGGCGCATAAACTTAAAAATGTAAGTCATTATATAGAAATAGGACAGCAACTTACAGAAAAAATCTGGACGCAGCAAGTGCGTTATGGAAGTGAATTTTCATAAAAATTTGTTTAATAGCAAATATGTCTGTCTAATGCAAGCACGCATCAATTTAGTTACCGATATAACCTATATAGTAGAAACAATGTACCATATTTTATCAAAATAACTTATTGTTTGAAAATGTACAAACATTTTCCGAAAATAAGCTTGAATTTTTTACGAAAAAACTGCTTTTGTAGCCAACAAACCTTAGGTTAATAGCAAATTTAGTTATTGCAATTTGACGCATTTTATGAAAATTCGCTACCAAAATGCACTTACTGCGTTTAGATTTTTTCTTAGAAACACACATCATATTTCGATTAAAAATGCACAAATGCAATAGTATAAGGGATTGTTCGAAAAAAAATTTGTAGGTAGGACCAACGATTTATGGGCCACCCGTGATTGTCAAAATAATTTTATAAGTTGCAGCTCAAGGCACCACATAAATAACGTATATAATTTGTCTCGTATCTAGTATAATAACAATTATATTTAGCTTTACCGTACAAATGCGTCACCCTGTATATATGTAAACAGATGAAAATTGAAACTATACCTGGATATGGATTCTAGGCGACCTAGTTTGAAATCTTTCAGGTTCTTCAGATGCTTGGAAAAAATTTAGTAATAGGAATAGTAGTCGCAGAGGTCCAAAAATTGATAATGACATTAACGCGATTCTTGACATACCAAATTACTCAGTTTTATTTCTATTTTAATCAAATTCTTCCGAAATTTCAGCCATTGTTTATAAAATTAGCTATACAGGGTTGCGCATTGAAAACGAAACAGACCGATTTGCGTCCAGAGAAAAAAAATTTAAAAAAACGCTAAAACACGTCAATTTTAATATTGAGGGAGACATGTTTTGAAATAAAACTCAACTTTGTCACATCAACCCCCGAAGGGTGGTGATAACAACCCTTATATTTTAAATAGGCAACATGGGTCGAGTGTTACATCATTTGAAAGCTACTTCTTTTCTTAATCCAGCACACTAATATCTTTGGAAGTTTTATCAACCAGTTTAAAAATTATTCACAATTGGAGTTGCAAGAACGTATTTCATTCATTATAAGAAATGCACTAATTAGTCAATTTTTCGTTAAAAAAAACTACAAAATAAAACCAAACGTTCAAAAATGTTTATTCAGTTAAATAAGTGTTTAAATTGTTGACCACCAGCTTCCATATAAAAGTGCAAATTTTGTTCAAAACGAGCTCTGACATTCTGGAGCATTTGTGGAGTTATTAGACGGCATTCTTCAACAATGCGTTCTCGTAATTCTTCCAGAGACTCCAGTTCTGTTGCGTAAATTCTACTCTTTAAATGGCCCCATTGAAAGAAGTTTAAAGGAGTTAAATCCGGTGATCTAGTGGGCCACTCAATAGCACCTCTACGCCCAATTCATTGTCCTGGAAACGCTCTGTTCAAAAACTCCCTATCACGTTGTGAAAAATGCGGAGGAACTCAACCTTGTTGAAACACTAATTGATTTTCTTGATAGCGATCATCATTTTCAACAATGTCAATTAGTAGAGGGCAAAGAATATCTTTTAGTAACTGCAAATACGTTTCGGCACTCAAATTGCCGTCAAGAAAAATTGGTCCGATTAAACGGTCTCCAAAAATGCCAGTCCAAACATTCAATTTCTGTGGAGTTTGAGTGTGGACTTCGTGAAATTTTCTTGGAATATTACCTGTCCAATAACGTCAATTATGACTATTGACTGTAGAATTTAATAAAAACGTACACTCGTCTGAAAAACAGATATTGAACAGAAAGTTCGATTTATCAGCTATTCGTGCAGTCATAACTTTACAAAACTCCAGCTTCATTCAGTTGTTGTACAAGATGAATTTTATACGGGTGAAATTTATGATGCTTTAATATTCGCTGAATAGTTCTTCTTTTGGTGTTTGAAACAGTGGCCAATTTTCTCGTGTTCAAAGTTGGGTCTGCAGCAATTTGTCCTAAAACTTCAATCTCAGTAGTCTCATTTCTAACCGGAAATTCACGTTCAGGATCCTGTTTTTTGTTGGCTACTGAACCACTTTGTCGAAACTTTGCAACTAACTCCAAAATGTGTTTTCTGTTAACATGTCTGTTCGGATGTCGTTCATTAAACAAATTTGCGGTACGGTTGGCACAGTCATCGTTTTTGAAAAAAAGGGTAATTATTTCAACTCTTTCTTCTACAGAATACACCATTGTGAAATTAATTTTCGCTAGTACCAGCAAATATCAAACCGACCGATAAACTGAAATAATAAACCCCATTTCTCTCATCCCGATAAGAAATGTTCTGATAGTCAATTTTTTGTTTACAAACCAACGAAACATTGACTATCAGCACATTTCTTATCGGAATGAGTGAAATGCGTTTTTGCATTTTCAACTGAGAATAATTTTTAAACGAGTTGATAAAACTTCCAAAAAATTAGTGTGCTGAATTCAGAAAAGGAAGAGCTTTCAAATAATGTAACACTCGACCCATGTTCCCTATTTAAAATATAAGCGTTGTTATCACCACCCTTAAGGGGTTGATGTGACAAAGTTGAGTTTTATGTCAAAACATGTCTTCCTCAATATTAAAATTGACGTGTTTCAGCGTTTCTTAAAAAAAATTCTCTGGACGCAAATCGGTCTGTTTCGTTTTCAATGCGCCATCCTATATAAATTTAACATGTGGTGTGTGTGCGTGTGACCAGGGAAAGGGATGGAAGGTAATACAATCATCCACAGACTAAGTTTGACAAACATTTTAACAACTTCAGTTATATGCTCAGTAGATATGGATATAGTATATGGTGTATTGCAACGCTTATAGAAATTCCCTACTCTACTTGCTGCCTGCCGATTTTTATTATATGACAAATCAATAAATTTTGTAAAATACTTAAATGCTCTAGGAGGCAACATCTCAGCAGATATTTTTGTCCTGTATCACGAATTAACATCATAAGATAACGTTATAACTTTATTATCTTATTTCAACTCTAGAAATGGAGTTAACAAGATATTATTAAGAAACATCTAAATAAATCGCATAATTACGAGGTTATCAAACGTTCTAGTGAGGATATTCACATTTGTGATAATGCGGTTGAGGATAGAATATTCTATCTTCTCCTGTGGAGTTCTTCACATAATGCACTCTTGAGATATATTGACCTATCTTACAAGTTAGGCATCTTGTTTCCAGCTGCATAACACAAAGATCATAGCCATAGGTCAATAAACTATCTGTATTAAAGCATCATAAAAGCATTGGATTTTTCTTCTTTTTCTACACTTTACATTTAAAATTACTTGGTTTTATTTTTATGCGTTGGTTGGCCTCACACTAACGCTCTAGAAGGTACCCGTCAAACATTTATTCTTTTTAAAATATTTCACTTGTAATAAGGATATGTTTATATTCCCTAGTACAGGACCGTACTAGAAATGTGAAAAAAAGGTCGGGACGCAGCAAGTGCATTATAGTAGTGAATTTTCATAAGAATTGTACACTATTAGTAACGTATATTATTATAACTAATCGTTTAAATTTAAATGGATCTTGGATATTGGCTTTAGAGGTCCCAGTAAGCGACTACTTGAAGAAATTTTTATTTTCTGTGCAGGAAGCAAATTAAAGTATAGTACATATATGTAAATACTGCAAGTCACTTTAAAAAAATGGTGTTGCAAATATTATTAAAGTTACAAAAGTTTTCCAGCGAAAAATTAATTATTTACAAGGGGAATGTACCTGCCAAATTATCAATATGACAGGTATTTTTCCTTATTAGCGAATTTTTTCTAAAACAAAAAATTCACTAATGAGGAGATCTGTGTTTATATATATATATATATATATATATATATATATATATATATATATATATATATATATATATATATATATATATATATGTCACACCGATAACTCAAAAAATAATGGGCCGACTTTAATGAAATTTGGTACGTACCTTCCTTTTGTACGTGGCTTGGACAAGTTCGTTAGCCAGGAAACATGTTAGATAAAAAAATAAGTACTCTTCGAGCAGTTTCCAAATCTGCAATAAAGTATAGAGTGTTCCATTAAAACAAAGAAAAGTTTGATACATCACTGAAATACGGCACGCCACTGGTGACCAGAAATATTTTAGGAGCTAGGCGATGGAAAATTTTATTCTTCGAATTTTTCTATATCTTGTATGGTAGTGGAGCTATCGTCCGAGGCGTCTTAGGTGCTTCACCCTGTATTTGCAAGATCAGATTGTTAGAAATGGATTGTAAAACAAAAACTAAGATAATTGAGGCTTTCATTCAGGTGTGGTTTCGATATTTTTTTCTGCCTCAGGGCTCGTCCGCGTCTTTGCCGCCCCGATAGCCCCGCAGCCTTTGGCTTATTGTGCATGCCCTTTGTCTTTTCTACTTCACCCATTCCAAAATCACTGTGCCTTGAACTAGTCTGCACAGCAATTGGTAGGGTGAAGTTTCATATTGCTCTGTCTCCGGTCTAGGCTGTCTGTAGATCAGTTGTCCAGAGCTTTACAGTCGCACAAGATGTGCTGGGCTGATTTCTACCCTCGCCGCAGAGTCTGCATGCGAGGTCCCCCTCGAACCACCCCATTTTATGCAGGTGTTTCTTGGCGGTCATGTGTCCCATCAAGGGTCTTGTTATCTTTCTGAGCTGTCCTCTGCTAAGATTTAGCAGCTCCACAGTTCTCTTTGGACTGGGTTGCCTAATTAATGAGTTCTCGTGTTTGAGCCCTGGACAATCTGCCCAATATGCCTTGTGCAGTTCCCTGACCCAGGACTTGATGGTTCCTCTGGCCGTGCCTTTATATACGCCCAGGACCGGTTCTGGTCCCACCGTCCACCTTTCCACCACTTTCAGTGCTGTCTACATGCGTTCCCACACTGACTGTGCAACCTTTCCTCGGACTATAATGACAATGTCGTCCGCATAGCCCTGTACCTCGTAACCCCCTCCCGAGAGCCTCCCTAGCAGGCCGTACACGACTAGGCACCATAGCAGGAGAGACAGGACGCTCATCTGCGCACACCCCGCCGTGACTCCCGCCAGCAGAGTCCCTCCTGCGAGTGAAGTGAATACCGCCCTGTCCTGAGCATGGAACCGATCCACCTACAGCAGGTCTTCTCTATTCCACGCTGCCAGTACCGATCCGAATGAGGTGTTGCTGACGACCCCCTCTATGTCTAGGAAGGCCCCCAGCGCCACCTTTCTGTTCTCCAGCGTATTCTCCAGTTTCAGAACCAGTTGGTGCAGTGCTGTTTCTGTTAGGACTCCTGCTCTGTATGCATATTGTCCGCAGTGTAGGGGATATGCTTCCAGTACACCGCCCGAAATGTACCGGTCGAGCAGTTTTTCCATTGTGTTTGGCAAGAAGGACATGAGACTTATTGGCTTCAGGGACTTTGCCTGGCATGTTGGACGCGCAGGTTTATAATTAAATAAAACCCTGGCCAGTCTCCATGCCCTCGGAATGTACCCCAGAGCCAGGCTGGCGTTCATAATGAGGGTAAGCGCCGGCGCTAGTATGTATATACCCTGTTGGAGCATTATGGGCATTATTTCATCAAGTTTTGGGGTGTTGAATTGATTGGAGCTATTAACGGCCCATCTAATTTTGCTCCAAGTAACCACCTCTTTACGAATGTCTAGTCTACTCTAGATGGCCGCTTGTACGGCGCCTCTATTTCTGAGTGTTCCCAGTTCGGAGGTGATTGGTTTATTATGTTGCAGCCGGGGAAGTGCGTCTGTAGTAAAAGTTCCATAGTTTCCTCCCCCGAGCCTGTAAAGTCTCCCGTGGATGTTCTAAGGGAACCTATCTTAATCTGAGTTCCCTTGGACAGGACCTTGTGTAGTCAAGGACTCTCGGATGTGTTCTCCACTTTCTCGCAGTGCCTCCTCCACGACTCCTTCCTGGCGTCCCTCAGTCTTTTTTTATAGCTTGTTAGGGCATGTCTATATTCATCCCATGCTCCAGACCTTTTTGATTTTGTTTCGAGATGAAAAAATTAAGGAGAATTGGAAAAATGATTTGTTTCTACGGGTTTAATCCGTAATAAAAGCCGAAGGGGGACATACACCATACTGAATATTATTAAAAGATTTATAAACTAGTACTGTTTGTATTTTTTTCTCTCTCAATAACTGACATTTAACGTAGGTCTGCCCGTGTTCACATTAATTTGCACAATACTGTATATATTTAAAACTATACAATCTGCCTTTCAAAAAATAGATTATTGCTTCCCTATTGTGAAAAATCTTGCTTGAGTAAAACAAAAATCACTGACAATCACAATAGTTGAGTTATCCTTGGAGTGCTGTCCTTGAGAAGTTTGAATGTCGCGCACTTTCTTTGGATGTATTTAGAGCTTTGGATTGGGTCTAGCATGCGATACTCCTCAATAGACTCTAATCATATGAATATATCACCAAGCCTTGGATATCGAGTTTTGTATTTTTTTAAATGGTCCCTAACTGTGGGAAATTAAAAAAAAAAGATTTTTCTATATTTTTGTGAAATAAAAGAAAGCGACATTTTTTAAAATAAATTGCTTGTAGGTTTCACGTATAATTTTTTTTTTGGTTAAATATTATATCTTCCAGCGACCAGTTGTCGGAATAATGTAAAGTAGATTTATAGAAAAATTTTGTATTCAGACTCGGCGGTTCTGTGGTAAGAACGTGTGCCTCTGAATCCAAGCGTCCTAGGTTCGATTCCCAGAATTGCCCTTTTACTTTTTCAGTACATACTGTACAATTAACATTAACCGAGGTTGTGGCATTGTATTTGAGCGCGTTGATTGTCTGCACGTTCCGCCCTTCGGAGGAAGCGTAAAACCGTCGGTCCCATGTTCTTGCGATGTTGGCCACGCTAAATATCCCTACCCTTATTACAAAAAGGCAGAGTTCCCGCAAGATTTCCAGGATAGTGAGGTAAACCTGCTCCCTGGCGTCGGTGATTGGCCATAGTTAAAGAAACAAAGACAAAAAAACTCACACATAAAGTATGGTACATAGTTCTTGCTATAAAGATTATACAGTTTACGAAATTTGATGTCTTATTAAAAAAGTCATATTTGACATTAAAAACATTTTTAAGAAAATTCTCTACTAGAAAGGATATAAGGATTTTTATACTGTGACGTACTCATTGCCTTTTATTTTACATTTAGAATAAAGACTATTATTATTACTATACATTGATGGTTGTATAGATTAAGGATATTGCGACTTTCGAATCAAATCCAGCTCATCACTATACAGGATGATTTATACCAGAAGGCGAAAAAATAAAATTCGGGTTCTTTTTTTTTGGAGATATCGAGGCATGAGGTTTCATCAACTTTAATCATTTTTGCCCATAAAATGAATAGTATATACCTAATGCTCCGTAACAAAATTCAGTGATTAGGTAGATGAAGTTTTGTTATGGGCCCGTAACTAATCTTTCAAAAGTTTGAACCACGATATCTCCGAAACAAAGGCCTATCGGCAAAAATGTTATTATTCATTTTTTGCTTATAATTCAATTTGGAATCCGAATTGTAATGTTTTGCCTTCTTTATAAATCAATATTATTCACTAAGTGCTTTTTTCTCAGGTTTACAAGAACAATGGACATATTTCTCTTTTTTAAGCCTTCTTACTCTTATTGATTTAAGTGCCAGCAATCTTACTTTGGTTCCTGGACCGGGTCTCAATTCGTTCCCACCTCTTGTCTCAGGGGATGAAATTATTTCTATCGCCGTTCGAAAGGCTGCATTTTTTGCCTCGTTGTTCGCCGGCAATTCTACTCTCAACCCACATCCAAATGTTCAACCACCAACAGTCCCCAATGTCGCGCATAAAATGACGGATATCACTTTCAAAACTAAAAAGGTACGAAATATGCTCTCTTCTCTTAATACCAGGAAAGCCTCTGGCCTTGATGAGATCCCAACAATTACTCTCAAAAAATGCGCACCAGAACTTGCTCCTGTCCTGACTCGTCTATTTCAGACATCTTACAATAGAGGCATATTCCCTAGTAACTGGAAAACCGCTCGAGTACAACCCGTCCCCAAGAAAGGATCCAAAGCGCTTCCTAGCAACTACAGGCCTATTTCTCTCCTTTCAGTCGTTTCTAATGTGATGGAAAAGTATATAAACACCGAATTATTAAAATTTCTTGAAAAACACAGTCTAATCCACGACAGGCAGTATGCATTCCGTCAGCGCAGATCAACTGCCGACCTCCTTTTCCTTGTCGCCCATTCTTGCAACAAGTCTATGGAACTACACGGTGAATCCCAGATTGTCGCTCTAGACATATCCAAAGCATTCGACCAGGTCGGGCACGCAGCGCTGCTTAATAAACTACCGGCCAATGGCCTACCACCAAAACTCTGTACGTGAACAGCAAATTTCCTCTACAACCGGAGCATTTCTGTTGTCGTCGATGGCCATTCCTCTTAACTGTATCCAATTAATGCAGGAGTTCAGCTTTAGCCCCTACTTTCTTCTCCTTATCAATGAACTCCTCTCTAGCACATCCAACCCAGTTCACAGTTACGCGGACGACAACACCCCCCGCTCAAATTTACAATACTCTAAGCCTGTCTCTTTTTAGCTCAATTAGATGAGGATCGCAGACTCATTGGGGGTTCTCTCTCTGTGGATCTCCAAAAAATATTAGACTGGGGAAGTATAAATCTTGTACAATTCAACTCCACCAAATCTCAGTCTTGCTATCTCATAAAAAATACACCAACCCTAGACCCATCACAATAAACAACCAAGTTATTCAAAGTAATGAGTTCTTTTCACCTGTTGGCACTTCTGTGGATCGAAATCTCAATTGGCACCCACATGTCACATCAATTGCAGAAGCGGCTGCTAAGAAATTAGGTTTCCTCTTCCGGGCTCGCAAATACTTTTCACCAGCTAATCTCTATACCTTATATACTTCACAAATAACACCAAACCTCGAATACTGCTCCCACATCTGGGGTGCTGCTGCCGCTTCTACACTCGCTATCCTGGACTCCATTTAGAAGAGAGCATAGATTGTTATGCCCGCTCTTTTGTCCCGAGGACTTCCAAGTTGTGGAATTCCTTGCCAGCACATGTTTTTCCTTCTCCCCCGAACCTCCAAACCTTCAAGTTCAGAATTAACAAGTTGCCTTTTTTTTCCTTGTATTTAGGCTGTGTTGTTGAAATTTAAAAAAACCTGATATTTATAGAAGTATTTACAATTGTGCTTCTTATTTTCTTTTCCACATAATTATTTCCACATGGCTGTTCATTTATTACTGGTTGCATTTTCGCGCATTCACCTTTTTCCAACATGAGTTTTCCTTTATCTAAGTACTTTAACAGTTTTTCCAAATCATTCTCTTGAAATGGGCGGTCCTAGATCATCTGGGGTGGTTCTAGCTATATTTACTTTAGACTCCATTATCTTATCAACTTTGATCAAATTAACTAACAGCCTTAGGATACTCTAAATTCTTCACATCTTCAACAATTTTACAATTTTCTTTAATTTTTTGTATCTACAACGATGGTTTAAATTACATGTAATTAAAAGTATTTCGTAATGACTCACTATCTGAGCCCGAAACAAGTCCAGCCCTGATCTCATACAGCTGAACATGAAATGAGTAAATTCTTAGTGTTCTCTAGAATTACCCCTTCTTTTTTTTTTCTTGTTATGCATCTGATGCGTCGGATACGTCTTACTCATTCTAGCTACGGTTCCTGTGTTGACCTATAAGAGAAGAACGATAAGAAACAAGCCAGATGAGTATTTATTAACGAGTTCCAAGGTTTTCAAACTACCAATCATGTAGATGAGTCCAAAATAAACCATTTGTTTGCCTCAGGTACCGTTAGGTCCCACACACAAAGTGCTTCCGCATTTAGAAGACACCCTCTGGTTTTTTTTATAAAGCACCGTTTATTTCCGAGAATGAAGCAGCCATGAGGGAGGCGCTTTTTTTATGAATATGGAATATTCGTACACAACAGATTGCATACCTATGTTCTGGGAACACCTTGTTTAAAAGTAAAACTAATTCATTGACCCTTAGATGAGTTTCTACAGGCATTCTCGAGGGTTGCTGATATTATCTAGAGGTAGACTTCAACACATTTAATTATATATCATTCTTTTGAGTGAAAAAGAAGCGGCAGATAGGACATGCATTCAAAATGACCATACTGAAAATTATTAGGAACCAGAATTCAAAAGCAGCTTATATTTTTGAAAGATAATTTGTCCATAATATTTTTGATTACCCACTGGAAACTGAAAGTATACAGGTGTCACTATTAGTGAATTTTCTTTAAAAAAATTCACCAATGAGGAGATCCAGACTTTTGAATTTTGAACAAATTTCTTCAAATGAGCGCTAATTAGGCCCCCTAGAACACATATCCGGAGTCAGTTTAAATTTATATATATATATATATATATATATATATATATATATATATATATATATATATATATATATATATATATATATATATATATATATGTATATATATATATATATGTATATATATATATATATATATATATATATATATATATATATATATATATATATATATATATATATATAATTTTTGATTTTTTATTCCCTTCCATATTATAAGTGTGTGCACAAGTATGTGCATATTGTATTTACAACTTAAATGAAATATTGTTTTGATTTGTTTTTAGAATAATAAATGATGTTTTTGTTATCACTGCTGTATTTGTATTTGTATACTCTGTATGTGATCGTATTTTGGGGGCAACCCCGTTGGTATCCAAATAAATAAATAAATAGCATAGGTATCACTACGATAACTCAAAAAATAATGGGCCGATTTTGATAAATTTGGTGAATACCTTCCTCTTGCAAGTGGCTTGGACAAGTTCGTTAACCAGGAAAATCGGCCTAGGTTTCTAGGAAAATTTTATGTTTTCTTTCGAAAAAAAATTATATCTCCGGAAAGGGCCACCAAATTTGATTCTCGGGTTTATATCATTATGTGTAAATTACGTACCAAAATTTAGCTCTGTAAATTAAAAGACAAAAAGTTATAGACATTCAAAGAAACATGAATTGAGGTTTTCCTCAAAACGCAAAGTCGCGATTTAAAACGTCAAAATTGGCAACATTTAAGCAATGAACCTGAAACTAATACGGGCTATGGAAAGAAAATGTCTCAAGAAGAATATTTTACAAACCCTTAAGTTTCAGCTTCAACCATCATTGTCCTTCATTTTACTAAAATATTTCCAGAAAAGTCATTTCAAATAGACCCTTTCTCTGATGCTCTGGCAGTGGTCTTAGCTATAGAGTTTATCGTTTAATGGTATGTAATTTTTGTCGAATTTTCGTAAAAAAATCAATAAAGTTGAATATATCCGTTATTATACAAGATACGAGAAAAAATTGTATACATAAATTATGGGGTGTCTAGAGCTACATCTTAAAAAAATATTTCTAGAATCACAGGGCGTTGGTGATACAAATTTTATTTTATTTTTTTAATCGAACACGCCTTATGTTATTGCATTTTTGAATTTTCCATCGAAATAGAATGCATGTTTGTAGGAAAATAAATTCGGGACGCAGCAAGTGCGCTTTGGTAGTGAATTTTCATTGAATTCTTCAAATTTGAGTAGCTTAATTTGCTATTAACCTATAAGGTTGACAAAGAAACCAGTTTTTTCGGAAACACTTTAAGTTTACTTTCGAAAATTTTTGTACATTTTCCAACAATACAGTTATTTTTATTAAACATGGCACATTGTTTCTACTATATAGGTTATACTAGTAACCAAATTTGATGCCTGCTTTCTTAAAAAAACTCACATATTTGCTATTAAAAACATTTTATGGAAATTCACTACCATAACGCACTTGCTGCGTCCAGACTTTTTTTTTAATGTTCGCAATTGGTATTTCGTAAACGGTAAGCGATAAAGATTCACTAAGTGATGATTGGAACCGGTGGTGAGCACTGATAAGTACACTTGGAGAACCCAAATCACCACAACACATTTTAAAAACCTGACGATCGTTTCACTAACCAAGTTAGCGTCATCAGGGGATAAATAATTATAAATATCTTATGTCCACAACCCTATATTTTTATGCAATTTTGTAGGTAGTCGGTCGCTAAACGATTTGGGGAGGTTCGACGATACCAAAATTAACATATTTCGTTTGGCGGAAATATCTGTATTCTCTTATTATCTATCGGTCGTGCTTTTGCGGGTATCTATTTTATAAAGCAATCTATCAGGTGACTGCTCCTAGGCGGCAAAGCGGGATTCATACATTTTTCGTTATTACTATATTCAGCCATGTAGACTCTCGAAGACGTTTAGCTGTCCTGGTTATCTAATATTTTGTATTAATTTTAGATTCTACTCATCCACGTGGGAATTGCTATCCCAAATATCTTGGGCGACGGAAGATCTATGTATAGTACCGTATCTTAATTGTGCTATGTGTTCTTTGAATCTATTTCCTATAGATCTTTTTGTTTGTCCGACGTATTTAAGGTCACAATCTTTACAACTTGTTTCATAAATTCCCAACATTTTGGCGGTACCATCCTTGTTTTTTGTGTTAACTATCAAGTGTTCTAAAGTGTTTTTTGTAAAAAATGTTAGTTTTTATATCTAGACCCCTCGTGCTTCGAGGTTCAAATGGTTATCAAACAAAGCTTTTTCGGCCTTCTCTCTTCTAAACGTCGTTGATTCCGCTAGCATTTTTTTTTTCTTTTTCTTAATTAAAATCTCCACTAGGCAAGCAGTGTATCCGTTATATTCCGTAACGTTCTTAATATAAATTAATTCTTTGGTATACATACTTTTACTTAAAGGAAAATTAATTAACCTGTTTACTAAAAAAATCAGAGTGGCCATTTTTGTGCGTACGTAGGATGTGAGTTATTCTGAATGTAGCTTAGAGTTGTGGTTTTCTTTCTATGGACATCGACTTCTAGAGTGTCTTTATTCTTCATAACTAGTAACACCTAGAAGGGGTAATATATTACTAAATTCTAATTCGTGATTAAATTTTATAGAATCAAATTTATTGTTTAATTTGACAATAAAATCTTCTATTCTGTAAAAATATCACCCACGTAACGAAATCACTCTCGAGGAAAATACTCACTTTGACTTTCAAGATTTGTTTGAAATCTACTCATGAAAAGGTCTGCAATAAATGGCGATAGCGCATTGCCCATTGCCGTGCCTTGGGTTTGTTCAAAAAATTCATTGTTGAATTGAAAAATATTTTGTTGAATACAAAGGTTTGTTAAAATTAAATATTCTTTGTAGGCCTTTTACTATATGTTATTTATTTTTAACAACTCTTCTAAATACGCGTTTAAGTTTGCTTCGTGCGAACGATAGGAAACAATGAGGTTACATCGAATGAAATTAAAACCTCGCCTTCGATCAATATAATCTCTTCAATTTTATTAATAAATTCAAGTGAATTTGTTACTGAAAAACTTTTTTGTTTGGCGGGCAAGCTTTTAAACTCATTTGTCAACCACTTTGCTAAATTGTATGTCGGCGTATATATAAATATATATATATATATATATATATATATATATATATATATATATATATATATATATATATATGTATACCTTTTGTAAATGGCTTGGATAGGTTTTTTAGCCGGGAAAAACTGATAATGTTTTCCAGGAAAATGTTGGGTGTCCTTTCTAAAAAATTCATGTTAATAAGCTATGGTAACCAAATTTGGTACGCTAGTTTTCGTCATAAAGAGTATCCTTTGTAGCAAAATTCAGATCTCTAGTTTAAAAGACAAAGAACTGACAAGCCTCTGATTAAAAATAAGTTGAAACGTGAAAGTTGATAATTCTGGTAGTCGTACATTAGTGAGTTAAAATACGGCTCGAAATTACTAACAAGCTCCTAGATCTGTGTCGCAATGTCATTTCACTTCATTTCGTTAAAATGTGAAAAAAAATTATTTTAAACAAAAATTGTAAGGTGTAAATAATTAAGACGTTAGAAAATTTATATACTAGATAGATCTTTCATGTCGACACTGGCCGAGAGGTGAAGGAAGCAGTGAGGATTTAAAAATGGACCCCTATAACACGAGTTCTAATATCAGCTAGTGACTTTACTTTTTTTAATTATTTGTTTTTAGTCTTATTTCATTTTACCGCTGTCTGATCAGATTGTGTAATTCCAATGAATTTTTTAGCGAGTTTTTGTATGACAAATTCAATTAGGACGAGATGAAAACTTTTAAGGCTTAATTCAATTTGAATAGCACATCTGGTGTTTCACTAAGTGAAGATTGGAACCTGTGATTAGCACTTATAAGTACACTTGAAGAACTTAAATCACCACAACACATTTTAGAAGACATGAGGATCGTTTCACTAACCAAGTTAGCGTCATCAGAGGATGAAAAATTCTGCATTTTTTTCAACCTCTGATGACGCTAACTTTGTTAGTGAAACGATCGTCAGGTCTTTCAAAATGTGTTGTGGTGATTTGGGTCCTCCAAGTGTACTTATCTGGCTGTTTGTTATTGCCATAACATAGTGAAACCGTTCCATACTTAATACAGCCGCAGACCTTTCCGGTGGCTTCACAAGTGCTTGTTCTTTTCTGCAACCGAGTTTAATTTTTACTGAACGCAGCAAGTGCGTTATGGTAGCGAATTTTTACTAAACTTTCAAATTTCAATAGCTCAAATTGCTATTAACCTAACTTTCGTTGGCCAGGAACCAGTTTTTTCGGGAACATTTAAAGTTTATTTTGTAAATGGCTTGGAAAAATTCGTTAGTCAGGAAAATCGTAGGAGGTTTTCCGGGAAAATTTTGAGTTTTCATTCGAGGAAAATTTTCACCAAAAAATAAAAAAAGCTATGATAACCAAATTTTGTATGTAGGTTTACGATATAAAAAGTAAACTATACACAAAAATTTAGATTTCTATGTTACAAGATAAAAAAAATATTTTGTGCCAGATCATTTCTATGAAAATTCACCACCATAACGCACTTCCTGCGTCCAGGCTTTTTATTTATTCCTATTGATATTTTAGTGTAAAAATTGTCACCGACTACATCAAGGGTAACCACTTCCTACTAAAATCTAAAATGTCGTTTTATCGCTCTCTTCTAAATCTGAAAACGATTTAGCGTTTTGGGAAAAAAAGTTCTTTGATAAGAAACCGCTCACAAGTGAAACTAAACAAGAATCATCTCTTTTTTTGTTGGAAGAAAGACTCATTTAACCTTTCTTATATAAGATTTATTGTCCGTTAATAGGGGTAAAAATCACCCTTTCATTTCAGGGGCTGTTATTTTTTCTATTAAACCCTTTTACTTTTACCTGAGATCTGTGGGAATCGGCAAAAAACGTTGCAGGACACTTTACATTTTAAAGTCAGTGAACTTTGTTAATATTTCGTTCATTGGTCTTTTCGGATATTTAGATACATACATAAAATATTCTAAGCTCGTTGTTTTTATGTTTATTGTAGTTTTATTACAATACTCTTCACGAAACGAATGTTCGATCGTTCTTTTAATTTACAATATATGTATCTGACTGCCATTTCCAATGCATTTTAGCGACTAATGATACAGAATTCGCTTTGGGAAACATTTAATTGCTTTTTTGATTACTAGTTCGAGGAACCCCAGGTTTACGATTAATATTAGCGAATTTTCATTAAGAAAAATTCTAAGTGAGTGGTGGACGTGCCGCCACCTAGTTGCGGAACCAAGTAGTATGTTGTCACGCCAGCTCCAAATAATACAAAGTGTTAAAAAAATAGACTGTATACAACTAACTAACAATTTAGTAAATTGTTAGCCCTGACCCATTTCTACCATAATATAGGGAAAAAGTATGTAAGGCTAGATGCATTCTCGCAACAATTAGAACCGTAGACCGGTTTCGCTCTAATTAGAGCTCTTCAGCACGGCATACTAATTGCAGCGAAAATACACCTATAAAGTAATACGGCTATAGTAGCTAGCCTTTTAACACTAAGTGAGTAGTGGACGTGCCGCCACCTAGTTGCGGAACCAAGTGGTATGTTGTCACGCCAGCGAAACCGGTCTACGGTTATAATTGTTGCGAGAATGCATCTAGCCTTACATACTTTGTCCCTATATTAGGGTAGAAATGGGCCAGGGCTAACAATTTACTAAATTGTTAGTTAGTTGTTTACAGTCTCTATTTTTTTAACACTTTGGGTTATTTGGAGCTGGCGTGACAACATACTACTTGGTTCCGCATTTGAGCATTTTGCTCGTCACCTTCTCGTGTCCTAGGATGTCACTTCTGGCGGCTTTTGCTCTCGCATCGGCCTTTGCGATGCCTTCTAACTGATCGTTACCCCACCACAGATTTATTTTTGTTCCCGCGCGCTCCTCCTCTTGCATCTTCCTGTTGATTCTGTCGGCCGTTCCCCCCTTCCTCCTGGTGAGCATGTCCAGGGCAACTCTGCTATCGGAAACGATATTGACCGTTCCACCCTGTAGAGTGGCGACCTTTTCCACTGCCGTACCCACTGCGAACAATTCCGCCATGTGCACCGGGTAACCGTCCTGGAGCTTTAGCCCTTTGTTTTCGATCACTGCGTTGTTTTTATAGGGCACCAGGCCTATTCCAACCGCCACTCCGGCTCTGGACTCCTCTATGTATATCTACCGCCCTGTTATCTTTTCCGCTCCTTCTATTATCGCCCAGGTCTTCCCCTGCTCCGCCGGGTGCGATCCTTCTCCGTACGCCGGTTTTCCCTCAAAATTTACCACCCTTGAGTGTTCCCATCTTATATGCCGCTCCTCTGCTTCCAGCCGCAAAGTTGGACACCCCGCCAGCACCGCCAGTGCTGCGTTGTAAGTCGTTCTGTAGGCCTTCGTTACGCCCAACAGATATGCTCTTTGGGCCGACTAATGTTTTCTAGTAACCCTAGAATCCATCGCTCGTTCGCCCCAGATTTTGGCGCCGTACAGGAGAGCTGGTTTCATTGCTCCCTCATATATGACCCTAAGGGTTTTGTCCCCCACGTCTTTCCCGCTACCGCTCGTACCCTATGCGCCGCCCCCGCTATCTTGTCAGCTACGTATTTGGTATGCTCCACCTGCGTCGGGTATAACTCCTAGATATTTTATTTTGTCTTCCGGTCTTATGGTTACGTCTCCCATCTTGATTACCGAGTGCCTTTGTGTCCGCGCTTTGGTACCTTTCCTCGCACCCCTATAGAGAGCCTGCGTCTTCTCGGGGGCATATTTCAGTTTGTGAGCCGACGCCCACTTCTGGCAAGCCTCCCAGGTACTGCCAAGCTGCCTCGAGTTTTCATCTTAACCGCACCGTTATAGTGATGAGCTAGTCGTCCGCAAAAGCCTGGATCTCGATTTTTGCTTCCATCTCGCCCGATTATATGGAGTCGATTTCGTTATACCAATCCTCCATTATAAGTATCCACAAGATCGGGCCTAAACATGAGCCTTGTGAGCAGCCTTTGCTTGTGTTTTTCGTAACCCCTTCGGAAGTGAAGCTTCTGTCCTCCAGGCAATTGGCTACCGCTCTGGCAATGTTTCTCGCACATCATCCAGATTCTGCCAGCATATTACCGCAATAGAGATATCCGTAAAGAGGAAAGTACCACTAAGTGCCTTGAGACGATTTCAAGGCGACAGATTTGAAGCAGAAGACTTAGTCGGCCACTCAAAGCTCCTGTAAATCAGCTCAACTGATCAACAGATCAAATGTCAGCTTAACTGAACTTCATAGTTCCATTTGACGTTGTCATATATGACCACCAGCCATGGGGCAGATACAGTGAAAGGCTAACAAATATGGTATACAGACGGGTCTAAACAAATAAATAGAGCAGAACTGGTAACAAGAGGACCTAACTTCAGACTCGCTAAGTCCATAGGAAAATTTTCCATAATTTTCCATGCAAAATGCTTGCTCTCAATCTCTGTGTTTATCAGTACATACAAAGAAGACTCAAAAATAGACAGATCTACATTCTCTCAGACGGTCAGGCAATACTAAAGACTCTGAAATCTTTCAGAGTCGAGTCTGAACTGAGCTGAGACTGCAAAAAATCCTTAAAGCAACTGCACACGAAGAACAATAAGTAAGTTTGTTGTGGGTACCAGGGCATGAAACTATTTAAGATAACGAGGAAGTGGACAGCCTTAGAAAAACGACAGCAAAAATACAATTATATGGTCCAGAGCCCTATTGTAGATTGAAAAAAAGTCGACGCAGCAAGTGCGTTATGGTAGCGAATTTTTGTAAAAATGTTTTTAATGAAAATATGGCTTGTTTTTAAAAGAAAGACATTCGGTTAGCAGTGTAGCCTATATGGTAGTAACAATGTATCATATTTCATTAAAATAGCTTTATTGTTTCAAAAGGAATCACATGTTCCGAAAATAAACTTAAAAAAAGGTAAAAAAAACTGGTCCGATTTTCCTCGCCAAAGAACCTCTTTAAGCTATTTACACACCTGACAAGATATAATCATTCACAAACAGCTTTTAGACAAAAATTTTAAAAAAATATATGATAATTTCTTTTACATAAATTGCCTTCAGTAATGTTACTCTAAATTATTATAAATAAATTATTTTTCACAAAAATTCGACAGCTTTTTTTTTATAATAACTTACTAAACATTTATTATTCGTTACCAACATATCACAAAAATCTTACAAAAAATGATTTCTACGGAAACACTAAAAAATGTCTGGGAAATCTTTTTAAATTCTGCCACTATTTGAGAGTGCCTGTATACGGCAGCTCGGTTTTTTCAACGAGTAATACAAGCTATCTGAATGCGCCATTTCCTTTGCGCTTTGTGTTTGTGATGTGTGCCAGAAGCTTGAAAAGTTGCAACACAATTGAAAGAACTCAAGAACGATGAACAATATCAATTTTTTGCCTTACAAACATGCATTTTAATTCGCTGGAAAATCGCATGAATGCAGTCATATAAGATAGTGTTCTATTAAAAAAAGAAAGTTTGCATCACCAGCGACTTATGAGCAGCTCGAGACACCCTGTATTAACGTATATAATTTTTTCTCATATCTTGTATAATAGCGGATATATTCAGCTTTACCGTAAAAATGCGCCACCTTGTATATGTGTAAACAGAGAAAAATTAAACTGACCCCGCAAGTGAGTTTTAGGGGTTCTAGTTCTCGCTCCTTTGAAGAAACCTTTTTAGAACTTATAAGTCGCGGTCTTCTCGTTAACGAATTTTTTTTACGAAAACTTGTTAAAATTATTGACTATTAAACCATAAGCTCTATAGCTGAAACTACTGCCGAAGCATCAGAGAGAGGGTCTATTTGAAATGGATTTTCCGAAAACATTTTAGTTAAAATGAAGGACCTAAGGCTAGATGCATTCTAACCACAATTAGAACCACAGACCGGTTTCGCTCTCATTAGAGCTCGTCAGTACCGCATACTAATTGCAGCGAAAATACACCTATAAAGTAATACAGCTATGGTAGATGGTTATTTACCTAAAAGTTGCCAATTTTGACGTTTCAATTTGCGATTTTGATGTTTTAAGAGGAAGATTCCAATTTCTGTTAGACGCCTATAAGTTTTGTTCTTTAACTTACAGACCTAGATTTTGGTGCATAGTATACATTTCATAAAATACACCACAGCACCAAATTTGGTTGCCCTAACTTTGTTATTTCCAGAGATATAAAACATTTCCGAAATAAAATGCCAATTTTTTTAAATTCAAAAGTCGCGATCTCCCTTCGTTAGTGAACGTTTTAAGACAATTCATTAAAAACCTGACGATCGTTTCACTAAGGAAGTTAGTTGATGACGCTAATTTGGTTAGTGAAACGATCGTCAGGCTTTCAGTGAAGTTTTATTTTAAAAAATTCACTAATAGAGAGGTATCGATGGTGATACTTTGCAAACATTTTTTCAAATGAGCGCGAACTTGGACCCCTAGAACCCATATCCGGGGTCAGTTTCAATTATATATATATATATATATATATATATATATATATATATATATATATATATATATATATATATATATATATATATATATATATATATATATATATATGTGTGTGTGTGTGTGTGTGTGTGTGTGTGTATCCATCTGATAAGTCAAAAAATAATAAACCGATTTCGATGAAACTCGGCAAGTGCCTTTTTTTCATTAATTGCTTGGATGAATTCGTTAGCCAGGAAAATCGGACAGGGTTTTCCGGGAATATGTTGAGTTTTCTTTCGAAAAAAAATGTTTTTTCTCCGAAAATTACAAAGCTGTTTTAATGAAATTTAACGTGTATTTTGCATTAGGAGAGGCCTTACTACGCACCAAACTTCAACTTTCTAAGTTTATAGAAAATTGAGTTATTTAAATTTAAACATTTCCGAAATAAAATGCCAATTTTTTAAAATTCAAAAGTCGCGATCTCTGTTCATTAGTGAACGTTTTAAGACAATTCATTAAAAACCTGACGATCGTTTCACTAGGGAAGTTAGTTGATGACGCTAATTTGGTTAGTGAAACGATCGTCAGGCTTTCAGTGAAGTTTTATTTTAAAAAATTCACTAATAGAGAGGTATCGATGGTGATACTTTGCAAACATTTTTTCAAATGAGCGCGAACTTGGACCCCTAGAACCCATATCCGGGGTCAGTTTCAATTTATATATATATATATATATATATATATATATATATATATATATATATATATATATATATATATATATATATATATATATATATATGTGTGTGTGTGTGTGTGTGTATCCATCTGATAACTCAAAAAATAATTAACCGATTTCGATGAAACTCGGCAAGTGCCTTTTTTTATTAATTGCTTGGATGAGTTCGTTAGCCAGGAAAATCGGACAGGGTTTTCCGGGAAAATGTTGAGTTTTGTTTCGAAAAAAAATTTTTTCTCCGAAGATTACAAAGCTGTTTTAATGAAATTTAACGTGTATATTGAATTAGGAGAGGCCTTACTACGCACCAAACTTCAACTTTCTAAGTTTATAGAAAATTGAGTTCTTTAAATTTAAAATTTTCTTTCGAAAAAAATTTTTTTCTCCGGAAATTACAAAGTTATTTTAATGAAATTTGGTGGATATCTTGTCCTCGGAAAGACTTTACTACATACCAAAATTAAACTTTCTAGGTTCATAGAAAATTTATTTATTCAAATTTGAAGCATTTAATAAAAATTCACTACCATAACGCACATTCTGCATCCCGAACTTTTTTAAATATGTGGTGGTGATTTGAGTTCTCCAAGTGTACTTATCAGTGTTGATCACACGTTCCAATCTTCACTTAATTAAAAGTTTATGTAGCTTTTATTGACGTTTGTGTTAAGTATTGACAGAATACCTGATGAAGACGGATTGCACAAAATATGTGCCAAACTTATTGTGTTCTTTACATGTATTGTGTTGAGAAGTGTAAAATCGAAGAGAAAGTTTTTTAGCAAACATTCTATTGAACGCTCATAATTAAGGTTTTCTCTTCCTGAAAGTTAAAAAACTATTTCGCGATAAAAGCTCTTTGTTAGAGTGTTGTAAATCACAGACAAAAAAAAGAGAAAATGATTTACGGTCTGATTTTTTTACGATACTCTTCACCATTTCGCAGACAATTGCTAATTGTTGCAGATAAAAAAAATCGCACAGTAACCTTCAGCTTGCATACGGTAGCTTAGTCATTCTTAGAAAATGTTTTTAGCCTGGTTTAAAAAATGCAGAACGAAAGTTTTACCTATTTTCTATTTGGGTCAGACCCTACTAAAACGGCAAAACTGCTGGTTTTGGCCCCGATATTTGCAACAAAACGTGTAGTTCCTTTGTTAGCTTTATTGGCTAATAAAATTGCGAGAACCCAAGATATGCAATGGGCAGAAGCTTCAAAGATAGCCAAATAATTGTGGTCGTAAAAAATATTTTAGAAACAGCCCAATTTGAATGAATTTGAATATTGAATACGGCGTCACTTCCTATTTTACCTGTTTTAGGAAAGTTAAAACTGCCGACAAAGAGGCATATCTTGTATTAGAATGTCGTTATAAAGGTGCACTTTTTAAAGTAGTTTTATTTTATTGCCGCTGACGCTTTCAACAAACCCCAGGCAAAGCATTATGCCATGCTTTAGCTAAGATTGTATGTAAATAGGGGATGAAACAAAAAAATTGTTTTTTGTATTGTATTTAATTTTACCTGTATTTAACAGTCCTAAAAACAGGCTAGATTGTAAAAATATTTCTACGTTGGCTAGATTTCTCTGGTAAAAAAGCTGACACGTTTTTGTTTCTTTACTTAAAAAAATATAAAACAGCCAAAAAAATTACCTTACAAAAAGACATGCAGGTCCTATTTCATTTATTGTTTTATTTGACAAGGAGGTGCAGATAATGATTGACTTTTTTACTAAAAAAAGAAAAAAAAAACAAAATATTGCCTAAGAGGGAATGTAAGCAGACTTATTTTATCTTGTTTTATCTGAAAACAGTTGTAGTTAATGAATTTTTCATTAAGTCCTTTCGACCGATACTTTACGTTAAATCATGATAAAATAATAACAAGATTAATAATCATCATAAAATTTCATGAAAGAAGATTTGAATGCGGTTAAAATAATTTTATGGGTATTAAATATATGCGTCCCACAAAAAGTCACAAAAAAAGAAGACACATGTTTATTGACAAAAGCTTGAATATACAAATTAACTTGTACACACCGTAACGCAATCTACATCGGTCAAACTTCTTGGAATTCTAATACCAGATACAAAGAACTCATTTCTGCACTTAGAAATAACCACGCTGACAAATCTACATGTGCAAAACATATTATTGATACTCAACACAAAACCACCACGTTATTCTAATGACACGCGAATTTCTTTAAGCATTAGAACTAAAAAAAAAGCCTGGACGCAGCAAGTGCGTTATGGTATGGATTTTTATAGAAATGATCTGGCACAAAATACTTTATTATAACTTTTTTTTCTTGTAACATAGAAATCTAAATTTTGGTGTATAGTTTACTTTTTATATCGTAAACCTACCAACCAAATTTGGTTATCATAGCTTTTGATTTTTTGAGATATTTTTTAATATAAATATATATATATATATATATATATATATATATATATATATATATATATATATATATATATATATAAACATATAAAAATTGAAACTGTCCCCGGATATGGGTTCTAGAGGTCCTAGTTCGCGCTCATTTGCAAAAAATTTTTCAAAATTCAAAAGTCGGGATCTGCCCATTAGATAATTTTTTTTACGAAAATTCACTAAAAGCATACACACGATACTTGTTTCAAATGAGCAGACTGACCTACTAAATTCCCTTTTTCAAGAACGTCTTTCTAAGGAAATACTTAAAAAAAAATGCCGCAGCTGTGCGTTATGGCAGTAAATTTTCATAGAAACATTTTAATATTTTTATATATAAATTTGGTTACCAGTAAAACCTATATAGGCTATACTGGTCACCAAATTTGATGTAGTAGAAACAAATTACCATATATTATCAAAATAATTTTATTGTTTGAAAATCTAGGTATAAAAATGTTACGAAAATAAACTTAAAATGTACCAAAAAATTAGGCATTTGAAATTTGAAGCATGAAAATTCGCTACCAGAACGCACTTCGCAGCGTCCCGATTTTATTATCGTACAAACATGCATTATATTTCAATGCAAAATGTAAAATTGCAATAATATAAGGCGTGTCCGATTAAGAAAACAGAAAGTTTGTAATACCAACGCCTTATGGGCCAGCCTGTGATTGTAAAAATGATTTTATAAGATGCAGCTCAAAGCACCAAATAACTAACCTATACAACTTTCTCTCGTATCTTGTACATTAACGGATAGATTGAACTTTACCCTACAAAAATTCGCTGAAAATTTCAAATCATTAAACGATAACCTCTAAAACTAAAACTACTGCCAAAGCATCAGAAATACCGTCTATTTTATATGAATTTTCTGGAAATATTTCAGTAAAATAAAGGACAATGACGGTTGAAGTCAAACTTGAGAGTTTTTAAAACACTCTTTTTGCTAAATTTTCTTTGCACAACTCATATTCGTTTCAGGTTTTTTACCTAAATCCCAATTTCTTTAAATTTAAATGGCTATAACTTTTCGGTACGTAGTTTACCTTTAGTGAATTTGCATTAAGGAAATTCACTAATAGTGAGGTATCGATGGTGAGACTTTCGGAAAATTTCTTTAAGTGACCGCGAACTAGGGCTTCTGGAACCCACTTGCATGGTCAGCTAATATGTTTATATATATATATATATATATATATATATATATATATATATATATATATATATATATAATTATATTTATATATTATATAAAACATTAAAAAAATATTTTTTCAAACGCAATATCTCTCAAATTGTCTAAGTGATTGAAGCGAATATTTACACCTTAAAAGAACATAGAAAGGCGTGGTTGTTTACCAATTTTCAAGTCGTTTGATCAAAGGAAAATAAAGTTATTCGAAATTAATAATAAATCACTTCAGATTGTGTAATGCAATATCTACAATGTTGGACAAAGACAGATGACGTTATCTGTACTGCTATACTATTTAAATAAATCGTAGATAAAAATCTAAACAATGCAAGTTGTCGAAAGATGTCAGCCGGGAACGTTGTGAGAGATACGACAGGGACGCCACCTCGGTGCAGGACCAGGTAGTACAAAAATTTTGTAGATAAAGCTGCGTACAATAAAGTACAATCAACTAACAATAATTGTGTAAACTGTCAGCCTTGGACCATTTCTTTCGTAATACCGGGACAAAGTTTGCATCTAAAGGCGATAAATTTTAGCATGCGACTGCATACTATAAATAACAAATTTCGGGACGCAGCAAGTGCGGTAAAGTAGTGAATTTTCATAAGAATTGTACACTATTAGTAACATATATTATTAAAACCAATTCTTTAAATTTAAATAGACCTTGGAGATCGGTTTTAGAGCCTGTTAGCAATTATTTGAAAAAATGTATATTTTATATGGAACTAAAAAATGAAACTTTGGTCTTAGATATAATCTGTAAGTACTGCAAGTGCCTTTAAAAAAATTGTGTTTGGGCCGCGCTCCACAGTTTGAGAATCGCTGCTTCACTATATGTTTTATATTCAATTTTAGGAATTTTTCCAAACTGGTTTTTGAAACAAGTAGAATATTAATGCACTACGGGATCTTACGTGATTTGTCTCATTTAAAAAAAAAGCCTTATATAAAAATACTTCTAACATCTTATTAAATGCAGCTACGTGTATGCTCTTCTTTTTACTCTAATTTGCTTTTGACCACTAACTCATAGAGAGACATATAATTTATTTATTTTCGGTAACTGTTTGATTAAACATAATGTTTATATAAATTCGCTAAAATAACTAACTTGCCGCGTCAAAACTCTTTCAGCACACTGACTCAGAAGCATAGTCATCCTTTTAGGGGCAAGCAGTGAAATTACTAACCGATTTTACTTTTCATGTGTTAGATACTTCTTAGCACATAACATTACCGCACGAAGGCATTATTATGCAACATGCAGTAGGCAAAGCTCTGGTATTCCTAGAAGAAATCAATGTAGACTGCATATAAACAGTGACCGATGTGTGGCAGTAACTCAGTAATACTAATTGTGTGCAGTAGTTGAAGAAGGATGCACGTCTATCGGCTTTATTTATAGAAATACAATTCGCGTTTATTGGGTTTGTCAACATTTCGTTTCCTGGTTAACTTGCCAATTAGACCAGTATCACGCTCACGCATACATAACGCACCTTACGCACGTAATTCAGCCCTGACATTGTCTTTGATAATGGACAGGTTTGGATTCGGTTAGTTTAGTGCTTGCTAGCAACGCATATACTCGACTTCAAACTACGAATTTATACTGCGAATTGCATTTAACAAAGTTGAATTGCATCATAAGGTGCGCTAAAACATTATTTTTCTCTTTTTATACAAGCTTAACAAACTGACGTCATTTTTAGTGAATTTTATTTAAAGAAATTCACTAATGAGGAGATCCCGACTTTTGAATTTTGAAAAAATTTCTTCAAATGAGCACTAATTAGGACCCCCCAGAACACATATCCGGGGTCAGTTTCAATTTTTATATGTTGTTTTCTTTTTAAAAAAATTTATATCTCCGAAATTAACAAAGTAAGGGCAACAATTTGGTACGCGCGTTTACATCCTTATAAGTAAGTTACCTAAGAAAATTTAGCTATGTAGATCGAAAGACAAAAAAGTTATCTGCATTTAAAGAAAAATGAATTGGGGTTTTCCTCAAAACGTCAAAGTTGCGATTTAAAACGTCAAAATCGGCAACATTTAGGCAAATAACTTGAATCTAATACGGGCTATGGAAATCAAATGTCTCAAGAAGGATGTTTTACAAACCCTGAAGTCTTAGTTTCGACCGTCATTGTCCTTCATTTTACTAAAATGTTTCCAGAAAATTCATTTCAAATAGACCCTTTCTCCGATGCTTGGCAGTAGTCTTAGCTATAGAGTTTATCGTTTAATGGTATATAATTTTTGTCTAATTTTCGCAAAAAATTGATAAAGCTCAATATATCCGTTATTATACAAGATATGAAAAAAATCTTTATACATTAATTATAGGGTGTCTTGAGCTACATCTTAAAAAATCTTTCTACAATCACATAAGTCGTTGGTGATACAAATTTTCTTTTTTTTTAATCAAACACGCCTTATGTTATTGCATTTTTGCATTTTCCATCGAAATATAATGCATGTTTGTAAGAAAAGAAATTCTGGATGCAGCAAGTGCGTTATGGTAGCGAATTTTGATCAAATGCTTCATATTTGATTAGCCCAATTTGCTATTAACCTATAAGGTTGACCAAGAAACGAGTTTTACCGGGAACACTTTAAGTTTACTTTTGGAAATTTTTGTACATTTTCACACAATAAAGTTATTTTTATGAAACATGGCACATTGTTTTTACTATATAGGTTATACTGGTAACCAAAATTGATGCCTGCTTTCTTAAATAAAGAAAAACACACAATTTACAATAAAAACATTTTTATAAAAATTCACTACCATAACGCACTTGCTGCGTTCAGAGTTTTTATATTCAAAACTTGTTCCAAAACAATGAAGTCTGGATTTATCGAGTGCGATATGGTCGCCAATTTTTATAAAAATGTTGTTAATAGCATATACGTTTTCAATGAATTTTCTTTAGAAAAAAATCACTAACGAGGAGAGCCCGACTTTTGAATTTTGAAAAAATTTCTCCAAATGAGCGCGAACTAGGCCCCCAGAACCCTTATTCAGGGTCAGTTTCAATTTTTATATGTTTATATATATATATATATATATATATATATATATATATATATATATATATATATATATATATATATATATATATATATATATATATATATATATATATATATATTAACGGACCTTGGTTTTTGGTTCTAGGGATCCAATCTCGTGCTCATCTAAATAAGTTTTGTCAAAAACTTTTCATCGTGAGCTCTCTGTTAGCGAATTTTTCTTACTGAAAATTCGCTAAAGAATAGAACTAAATAAATTGTTTTTATTCAAAGTAGCAACTAATGAGATATTTGGGCTCGTTTCTAACCGCAGTTTTTTTTTACTGCGTAGCTGAATTTTTGGTAGAGCAACATCTAGAACGGATTCTGCATCTGTGTTTATTTTTCATTGTTGAATAACGCGAGATATTTCTTGATCAAATGTGACTATATCTATTAGTTGCTGACGATTGCCTCAGCACCATCGCTTACTAAGTGAAGATTGGAACCTGTGATGAGCACTGATAAGTACACTTGGAGAACCCAGATCACTACAACATATCTTTTTAAAGACCTGATCATTTCAAAAGATTTTAAAAGATGTGTTGTGGTGATTTGGTTGAATACCACTGTATTAGAGCATAGTTTCGTGGTAATTGCACAATTGCTATATTTATACTGTAAATGATAGGTGTAATGAAAGTCACTAGACTATAAGACTAATTGTTATTGACCCAGTAATGTACGACAAAACAACAGTGACCTACAAGATTATATTTCTGACAAAGTGAAGGTAATTTTGATCTCAGGATCACATAACAAGAGCAGGTTATATTTAGAATCATAAGCAATGGTTAACTGTTTCACTTGTAGGTTTATTTAATTTTAAATCACTGTGGCACAAGAGGTGCTCTTTGAGTGAGAAATCGCATCTAAATCAAGTGTTTCGATAAAAAAAATAAAAAAAATGCATTCATGCAAAATATTAAGTTGATAAAAATTTCAGTTGGTATATTGAAAGTTTATTTAATTCGATATTAAGAAAAAATATGCAATTGACTGTATATTAAACCATGTTTGGTTTCTGGGTAAAATTTTGTATTTTGGCATAACTATGAAAGTTAAGTAGAGAAGAGAGATTGAAAAAAGTCTGGACGCAGCAAGTGCGTTATGGAAGTTAATTTTCTTAAAATGTTCTTAATAGAAAAAATGTCTCTTTAATGCAAGCAGGAATCAATTTGGTCACCGGTATAACCTATATAGTAGTAACGATGTACCATATTTTTCCAATATAACTTGTTTGAAAATGTACAAAAATTTTCTGAAAATAAACAGAAAATTTTCGAGAAAACTCGTTTCCTAGCTGAATTTTGGAGCGTTTAATGAAAATTCGCTACTAAAACGCACTTACTGCGTCTCGATTTTTTTTAAAACCATGCATCATATTTCGATGAAAATAAAAAAATGCACTAAGGAATGTTCAAAAAAAAGTAGTTATCACCAAAGACTTATAGGCCATCCTGTGGTTGTCAAAATAATTTTATAAGATGCAGCTCAAAACACCCTATAGGTAACGTATACAATTTTTTCTCGTATCTTGCATAATAACAATTATATTGAGCTTTACCGTACAAATGCGTCACACTGTATATATGTAAACAGAAAGTAAACCCGGCTATGGGTTCTAGGGGGCCTACTTAACGCTCATTTTAAGAAATCTTTTTAGAATTCAAATGCCGAGGTCTCCTCATTAACGAATTTTTTCTATGAAAATCAGCTAAAAATTATAGACCGTTAAACCATAAATTTAACTAAAACTACTTCCAAAGCATCAGGAAAAGTGTCTATTTGAAATTAATTTTCTGGAAATAATTTATTAAAATGAAGGGCAATGATGGTTTAAGCTGAAACTTAAGCGTTTGCAGAACACTCTTAACATAATCCGTATTTCTTTCAGGTTCTTTGCCTAAATGTTGACAATTTTGACGTTTCAAATGGCGACTTTTTACGTTTTCAGGAAAACCCCAATTCTTTTTTTTAAATGCCTATATTTTTTTTGTCTTTATATATATATATATATATATATATATATATATATATATATATATATATATATATATATATATATATATATATATATATATATTTATATATATAATTGAAACTGACCCTGGATATGGGTTCTAGGGAGCCTAGTTCGCGCTCATTCGAAATTTTATTTTCTAAATTCAAAATTCAGGATCTCCTCGTTGATGAATTGTTTTTTAAGAAAATTCACTAAAACAAGCACTTGTAAAGCCACGGGAAAAGACTACGACTGCATTAAATATGGAACGGTTTCACTAAGTTAGGGCAATAACAAGCAACCAGATATACTATTCAAATTGAATTAAGTCTTAAACCTTTCATCTTCTCTTTGTTTAATTATTTTTATCCAAAAACTCGCTAAAAAATTCATCCGAATAACAACAATCTGATTAGATAACGGTAAAGTGAAATGAGACTTAGAAAAAAATTGAAAAAAGTAAAGTCACTAACTAGGATTCGAACTCGTCATGCAGGAGTCAATTGAATTTGATTATCCGATTCACAGGGACTTAGGCCACTGAGCTATGCTCTACATGTGTCTACTAGCAGCTATATCCCGTAATACATTGGTTCAATTTTTTTAAATTTACACAAAACCATTTTGATTTACAATAGATTTTTTGCTCATATTATAACAAAATCATGGAAAATAACGACTTAGACACATATCTAGGAGCTTGCTGGTTATTTCTTGTGGTATTTTTCACTCCCATTCGTACTCAATCAATTTTGAAGTTTTAACTTTCTTGAATCAGATTTAATTAATTAAAAATTAATTTACCCCTAACTTTTTTGTCTTTTAAGATAGAGATCTGAGTTTTGGTACACAGGATACACTTTATGACAGAAACCACCTTACTATATACTAATTTGGTTGCCCTTACTTTGTTATTTCCGGAGATATAAATTCTTTTTTGGAACAAAACACAAAATTTTCCGGGAAAACCTGGGCCGATTTTTCTGACTAACGAACTTATCCAAGCCACTTGCAAAAGGAAGGTACATATAAAAATTGAAAGTCACCCTGGGTATGGGTTCTAGGGTGCCCAGTTGGCGGTCATTTAAAGAAATTTTTTCAAAATTCAAAAGTCGGGATCTCCTTATTAGTGATTTTTTTAAAAGAAAATTTACTAATAAACATAAACTAATCAAAAAATATTTTTTGTCCAAAAGACCTTTCCAAATAATTTCAAAAACATTGTAATATTTAAAAAGTTACTGTTTTCTTTTAGGACAAATAAAGGATAATTTATAAGGTATTCTGCCCGGCGACTTTTACTACAAGGTTGGAATTTGTGGAAAATTTTATCAAATATGCAATATGCGTTTAAAATGCCCCAAATCACCACGAATGTTTCCTAAAATACCTCCAAATTCCCTAAAATAGCTCGAAATTCTTCGAAATACCTCTAAATTCAGCGTAATACATCGAAATTCCACTAAATAGCTCGAAATACCGCTGCAATTCCTTACCTTGTACACGAGAATACCCCAGTGAATTACCACACGTCGTCACCTCTTTAAAAAAATATATAAAATACCTTGTTTTCTAAAGTCGGTCAAGAAAATAACCTATCTGTGGGATTTTCAAAAAAACGTCACACAACAAAGTAATATTTTTTTTTCAAATCTCCACTTACACATCATATATCACCTGACACAAGCACCTGTCGTTTATTTCCTTAGTGTGGTCCTGACTGTAATAAAGTTATCCATACCACGTATTTAACCTGGCCATTGTGACCAGACAATGATGCGAATAGTCGCGGATACTTTCAGTGCGTTTGTAATCGTTCCATTCCTATTCCTATAACCTACATAGAGTCAATGTTCTATTAACATATACACACTTACACACACTTGATCTATAGAACACAGGTACACATTATTGCAGGGGAAACCATCAATGTACGCCTTTAGAAAGTTAATTTGTTAAGTACCGTTTTCACACAAGGGTGCAGTAATGCAGGTGAGTCTATTCTTGTCAAAACAGGGTCACTACCGCAACAGGTACACATAGCATCAAAACATTCAGAAAGTGATATGTTTTTAAGGTCGGTCTATTTCAGCGACTATGGTCAATCACCGACGCGAGGGAGGAGTTTCAACTCACTATCCTGGAAATCTTGCCAAACCCCTGCCTTTTTGTAAGGAGGGTAGATATAGTTAAGGTGTCTAACATCGCATGGTACTCGGGACTGACGGTTTTTCACCCCCTCGGAAGGGTGGAACGTGCAGACATTTAACATTTAAAATAAAATTTTAGAGTATGCACCGAAAGTGAAATGAGTCCCCACGGAGAGTCGAACTCAGGTCCTTTGGTTTTAGAGATTTGCTGCACTGGACATATGGAAAGTGGTGGTGGTGGTGGTGGTGTAGGTATTTATGACCTTGGAATAGTAATTCCATCACCCACAGACTTTTGCTATTTTATATACACAACTATATACAAATACCTTAATAATCTAGCAGACAGAATTATGTTACCTATATACAAATATACAATGTCTAAACTTATTTATACATATAATAATTTTTGCTTTCTTTTTCTTTTTTCCCTCTTCTTTCCTTTTTTTCTTCTCTTTAATTTTTTTTTAATCTTGTTTTTTTGTGTTTTTTTTTCCTTATTTTTTAATTCTTCTTTCTTTTTTCTCCTTTCTTTTTTTTTGTTTATTTTTATATAGGTATATATTTTTTAATTTTTTCCAAATCATGTATATGGGATAGACAGGGACACACTTTTGCGTCAAGGGGCCCTTCAGGACGACTTCAGACAAACTGACTGACATATCGAAAGTGATTTAGAAGTTTGTAATTTACTAGTTGTTACAGAGACTTACGTATATAGTGGGCTCTATTTACCAAAATGATTTTAAAATAAGCAAGAGAAATTTATTGTCGCTCTTATCACCAATTTTGGTGCAAAAAATTCGCTATTGGGGAGATCGCGACTCTAGCGCCGAACACACTGAGACCTTGGTGAGAATACATCTGGCCTTACATACATTGTCCCTATCTTAGGGAAGAAATGGGCCACGGCTGACGATTTATAAAATTATTTGTTGGTTGTACACAGTCTCTATTTTATAACATTTTGTGTTATTTGGAGCTGCAGTTACCACATACTACCTGGTTCCGTACCGACATGACGACCCTGTCGTACATCTCACAATGTACCTTGGGAGTATTATTATGCATAATGGTAATTGTAGCAAAGAACCTAGCCTCCCAGTCATCGGCTAAATCGCGGAAAATCTGATTCAGAAAAGGCTAGCCTCATTCACCTCTGAGAACCATATCCTTTCTCACGAGTAATTCGGTTTCAGACACCACCATCCCCATCACAGACCAAGCCCTTCGGGTGGTGAAAAACATCACCTAAAGATTTAATAAAAACAAGTCAACTGGTGCAATGTTTCTCGACATTGCTCAAGCCTTCGACATGGTTTGGCATGCGGACCTCCTAAACAAACTTCTATCATTTAATTATCCTCTTCCTCTGATTTTGCTAATCAGGTCATACCTGCAACAGAGGAAGCTCCAGGTCAAACATCTGGGAACCAGATCTAGAACCTACTCAGCCACGGCTGGTCCCCCGCAGGGTTCTGATTTCTCCCCTCTGCTGTACAATATATTTGTCGCAGACATACCGCACCGCCCCTAAACGTGACATACGCACTGTACGCAGACTACACTACCATCCTTAGCAGCTCCACTCAGCCGAGGATAATAACCGAACCTCTACAAACCGCCGTAGATGTGCTGCAAGGCTGGTATAGGAAATCATGTCTAGGAATAAACCCCGATAAATGTTTACCAATCCTATTATCTAAGAGGAGACACACACCCGACGAACACATATCATTAGACAACTGTCTAATGCCCTGGCAAGACTCTGCTAAATACCTCGGGGTTTTCCTCAACAAGGACCCTCATTATGTGGGCCAGCCTGGCTCTGAGGTACATTCCGAGGGCATGGAGACTGGCCAGGGTTGTATTCATTCCTAAACCTGGGCGTCCAACAGACCAGGCAAAGTCGCTGAGGCCAATAAGTCTCATGTCCTTCTTGCTAAAACCAGTGGAAAAACTGCTCGAGCGGCACATTAGGGGCGGTGTACTGGAAGCATAACCCCTACACTGCGGACGTTTCAAATCGCGACTTGGACCTTTTGAGGAAAACCACATTTTTTCTTCTTTAAATGGCTATAACTTTTTTTTAGACATAGAAACCTAGATTTTGGTATATAGAATATCCTTTACGACAGAAACCAGCGTACCAAATTTGATTGCCCTTACTTTGTTATTTCTGGAGACATAAATATACAAAATTCTCCGGGAAAACTTGGTGCGACTATGCTGGATAACGAACCTAACCAAGCCTCTTGCAAAAAGAAGGTACAAGGTGATTTTTTTAAGTGTCTCACGCCTGACGAAAAAAATTTTTTGTCAGGTGACGATGGAATTTTTTGGTTATCTCTCGTAATAAAGAAATTACAGTGGTGAGACACTTTAAAAACCACAAACATTTTGAAATTTTGTGACGTCATGTCTCCGAAACGGCTCGACTCAGAAATGCGAGCGTGGCATCGTTGTACGCAGCTTTCGATTCTGCATCGACTGTATGTGTCTGAGGCCCATCATTCCATTTAAGAAAATCAACGTTGGCCATGGATTTCCATGAAAGCGATGTGCAATTGTTTTTCTATCGCAATGTTTGAACTCATCGCATGGTAGTTTGTCAGATGGCGTTAGAAGTTTTTTGATATGTCTGATAATAAAGAAATTACAGGACAGACAAGACACCTAAAAAAATCACCTAATACGTACCAAAGTTTTGATCAAAGTCGGCCTATTATTTTTTGAGTTATCGGTGTGATACACACACACACACAATATATATATATATATATATATATATATATATATATATATATATATATATATATATATATATATATATATATATATATATATATATATTGAAACTGACTCTGGATATGGGTTCTATGGAGCCTAGTTCGCGCTCTTTTAAAGAAATTTCAAAATGAAAAAGTCAGGATCTCCTCATTAGTGAATTTTTTTCTAAGAAAATTCACTAATAAAATCTTTTAGAATGTAAACACGGAGAAAAACGGCAATGGCAACGAACACCGTTAGTAAGACGAATAAAAGATTCCTAGATGCGGTGATAAGTACACTTGGAGAAACCAAATCACCACAACACATTTTTTTAAACCTGACAATCGTTTCACTAACAAAGTTAGCGCTATCAGAGGATGGAGAATTCTGTGAAACGATCGTCAGGTCTTTAATAAATGTGTTGTGGTGATTTGGGTTCTCCAAGTGTACTCATCAGTGCTCATCACAGGTTAAAATCTTCACTTGGTAGAGGCGGTGAGAGAAGAAAGGTGTTTGCTGAGAGGAATTGAGTAAAAGGCAAAATTTTATGGACATCTTCTGAGCCAAAATAAATTTTTCACGAGATCATTTGAAGCTCTACTTACAAAAAAGCAAGAGATAGACTTTGAGGAAAACTCCCGGTAAATGCGGCCCAATTGATAAAATACAGACAAATGAACAAAGTTACTGAATACAGAGAGTCGTGGTTGTGACATTTCGACTACGATGAAGACGATATGCACATCAAATGCAGAATAAAGTTTAAAGTCGGCACTAAACAGTCTTCAAAGAACAGACTTAATCGAGAGATGTCTCGAATGTATTATGCAACTATTTATTTGATCATTTACTTATCTCAAATTTGGGACAAAGCTTCCTTAGTCGAGTGTAGGTATAGCCGTCTTTAACAAAATTGCGCCCAGCAATAAAATCCTAATCATAAACGGTCACGATACCATTGAAAAGCGAAACTATTTCCGAAGATAAAAGCAAAATCCTTAGAAATTTGCATAATTTGCCCTCTCTGTCGGCCAACTTCAAACGCCACTACCTTCTTGCTACATAATGTATAATTTACAACTGCGTGGTTCAAGATTCATAACAGATAATTATCTAATAACCTACCTACCTCAGTAGCTCAACAGTTCTTTAAACTGCCGAGACTGGACAATATTTTTGTTGTTTGATATTTTGACTCGGGGTGGATTATTTTAGTGCGTGTGCTCGACTTGAAATGTTTCGTAAGCAATTAGTCGTCTTTTTTAGGCTAAAATGCAGGATAATGTTTTGTCTCCTTAAAAGTTACTATGGCAGTTTTCAGAAAATTATTATTGCCATTCTAAATGGGACCAACAGCCAATAATATTAAATTTACTTCATCGATATTTTTCCACGTTTATGAGCATGATAATAACATTAACGCAAGGTTATCATTATCAATTTTTAGCTTTTATCTATAAGTCGATGTCAATTTTTCGTAAACTAAACTACTAAGTGAGGAATGTGTGATGAGCTTTGATGAGTACACTTGGAGAACCCAATTCACCACAACACATTCTATAAAACTTGACGATCGTTTCACGAACCAAGCTGTAGTTATCAGAGGATGAAAATTTCTTAATGTTTCATCATCTGATGACACTAACTTGGTTAACCCTAGAATACTGGACATTCGTAAAATTTACGACGCGAGCTTAAAGTCGTTAAAGTTCGAATACTTCCGGGCTATGCATCGCCGCGTGCCTCTAGCTATTTTCCTAATTAGTCCACAGCTAGCCAATGGTGCATTCGGTTGTCGCATTTTTTATCGCTAAGTGACATATTTCGCGAGCTCGTCGTAAATTTAACGAAAGTCCAGTGTTTACGTTAGTTTTTATTGTAATAATTATTGTGACTAGTGCGTCGATAAATTGGGCTAGTTGTTATCTTTTTGAGAGGTAAGGCACATTTTTGATATTTTGATACTTAGATAATTGTTTTTTTGTTAAGATGGCGCGTAAACCCTTAACACAAAAGGAAATAGACGCCGAAATTCAGCGTATAATGGCTGGTGAAGACTCAGAACCCGATCCTTTTGAAGACAGTGGAAGTGATTGGGAAGAGGACCATGTAGAATTCGAAGCGGAAAGTTCAGATGATGAATGTGATGACGATATGTTTTTACCACAGCCCCCACCCAACGTCAATCAGTCCAATCAATTCGAAGATTCTTCAACTGCCGAAGAAGAACATTTAGTAGAAAAAAATGGCGATGACATTGAAGAGGAATTTCATACCAACGAGGATCAGTCCAGTCTCCCTGACTACTGCCTACCTGCTGAAAGTGATAAATCAGAGAGGAATATAGCAAATAGCCCTTTTTTATCTAGCTATATAATAAAGCCCAACAACACCAATTTGAAAGGAAAAAATGGTCATAAATGGTCAACGGTATTACCTTCCAAGCGTGGAAAAACCAAAGCAAGAAATATTACTCATTTTGTACCAGGTCCTAAAGGGGATGCTAAAAAGTGTTCAACTTTAGATGAATTTTTCTTACACTTTTTTTCTAATGAAATACTACATACCATACTTTTGCATACAAATGCCGAAATTCTTAGACAAGCACAAAAATATAAAAGCAATGCCAATGTATCGCAAACGACAAAAAACGAGATAAAGGCCCTTTTTGCAATTTTGATAAGGGCGGCAGCGAACAAAGATAATCATTTGTCTGCAAAATATATGTTTAACACCAATTTATCAGGAACATTTTATAAAGCCTATATGAGTGGTGAGCGCTTTTCGTTCCTAATAAATTGTCTTAGGTTTGATGACAAAGAAACCAGATCGGAAAGAAGAAATGTGGATTCGTTCGCACCGATCCGTGAAATATGGGATATTTTTATTGCGATATGTAGAGACTCCTACACACCTTCTTCTTACTTGACTATTGACGAACAGCTGGTTGGATTTCGCGGACGTTGTCCCTTTCGTATGTATATACCGAGTAAGCCGTCCAAATATGGAATAAAAATAATCATGGTTTGCGATTCGTCTTCGAAATACATGTTAGATGCCAGCCCCTATTTAGGAAAAAACACAAAAACAAATGGATTGCCATTGGCAACGTATTTTGTACAAGAGCTTACTAAATCTGTCCATGGTAGTAATAGAAATATTACCATGGATAACTGGTTTACATCAGTAAGTTTGGCTGATGATTTACTGAAAGATCCCTATAAACTTACTCTGATAGGGACCGTCCGTAAAAACAAAAAGGAAATTCCCAAGGAACTGTTAGATGTTAAAGGTAGAAATCCTAATACGTCTATGTTTTGTCACGATCAGATGAAAACCATGGTATCGTACATGCCAAAAAAGAACAAAATTGTGTTACTTTTATCTACTCTTCACGAAGGGGCAGAAATATTAGCCACAGGAAAACCTGCAATTATAAAGAATTATAATGAAACAAAGGGAGGAGTAGACACTTTCGACCAGATGTGTTCTAATATGAATTCTGGTCGAAAAACTCGAAGGTGGCCGATGGTCATATTTTATGACATGGTAAATATTGCAAGCATAAATTCTTACGTACTTTATACTTCAAAATTACTGAAACTAAACAAAAAACCATTGAATAGGTATCAATATATGATTGAAGTAAGCCAATGTCTTGCGGAACCATGGTTGAAAGAGAGGCTCAACAATAAAACTTTGCGGCGTAATATTCGGCAAGATATTGGTAATATCCTAAATATTTCTTTGGAAAGTGTGACACCAGAGTATCAAAATAAAAAGCGAAAAATTTGTTTTTACTGCCCCAGTGCGAGCAAGCCATATGTGGTGAACACCGAGGAAATATATGTACTGTATGTGCAACTGTTTAAGACTTTACTTCTTAAAAATATTTTTTTACAAGCTCAATAGTATACTGTATTTTGTAAAATTTTTGTAGATTTTTCTGTAATAAAAGCTTTTTCTAAATTTTGTGTTTTATTAAACGTCGTAAATTTTACGATACTCCAGTATTAACGTATATTTCAAATAGTCCATTAATCTAGGGTTAATGTAACGATCGTCAGGTTGTCCTTATTTGGGTTCTCCAAGTGGAGTTAAAACTAAACTAATTCCAAAGTGGGAATACATACGGTCATACCGGAAACAGCAATCAATTTTGAAAAAGAAATTTCAATAATTAAGCAAACAGCATTAAATAATCGCTACTCTGTTAAAATAATAGATAAAATAATAGAGAGAAAAGAATACAAATTAGCGATTAATTTAATTTATCCATATATTAGAGACAAAGAAGACAACAGATACGTTTCGATAACTTATTTTGGAACCATTTCAGAAAACATTTCAAAAATTTTAAATACCTGTACAAATACAAAGGTAACTTTTAAATCTTACAACACGACGCGTAATTTGCTATTTAACGCGAAAGGAAAATCTTGTTTCCTGACAAAAGCTGGAGTTTATAAATTAGCTTGTACACATTGTAACGCAATCTACATAGGTAAAACTTCTAGAAATTTTAACACCCGATACAAAGAACATATTTCTGCATTTAGAAATAACCACGCTGACAAATCTACATTTGCAAAACATATTATTGATACCGAACATAGACATACAGTAAATAACCGCATACAACCACAACATTTTTATAATGACAAACGTAAACTAGACTTTTTTGAAGCTTTCGAAGTCAAAAAGCACACACACGACAATAGCTACCTTTTTTTAAACGAGCAAACTGATTTAATGAATTCCCCTTTCTTGGATATTCTTCTTTCTAATTAAATAAGTCAAAGAAAATAATTTTAAATATTCTTTCAAGAAAGTTGTAATAAGATAATGAGTTGATGTATGTCGATATTTTAGTTGTATAGAGACTGATTTTATACTGTTATTGTTTTATCGTTGTAACTGTTATCATAGTTATTATAGACTACTTCTATTTTTATGTTAAATATTGACATACATCACATAGACATTTTGAAAGCCTCATCTGTCATCTGTGTTTCATTTTATTTTCAACTTGATAATTTTTCTTGGATCAAAACATCATATCATAACATAGCAACAGAAAAGGTACGTATTAGGTGATTTTTTTAGTTGTCACGATTTCGTACTAATTCAATTTTTATCTGTCTGAGAATGCTGTCAAGCAGCGAACCTATAGTCACAGAAACGTTGAAGAACATCCAGAATGAGGAAGTTGCATATAATTTCCTTTTGATGAAAAACGTATTTAAGCTACAGCAAAATACTCTAAAAATATATGTCTACAAGTAAACCCCCTTAAAGTGAACCACTAATTAGTAATTAATTATCGAAATATTGAATATAATTCAAGAAGACAGGGTGGGTGAAAACGCGATCTGATTGGTGAAGAGGTTTGTGACGCCACGATCCGGTACTTTCTTGTTTTCGTTTGTGTTTACATCGAATTCTGAGCAGTTTTATCATATTTTTAAGTAGTTTTGGTGTTTAGTATATAATATAGGTTCAAAGGTAGTAAGTTGTGTGTAATCTAGTTTATTGCGGGACTCTGTGATGGCTTCAGCAGATTTAGAATCAGAATACGAGAATGCGAAAGACATAACAGTTCGTGGACATAAATATTGTAAGTGCTGTATAGTGCCCAAAAGTACTTCCACAACAATAACTACCCCCAACAAATTATTCTTTAATGTACCTAAGGATGAGAAAATCAGGAAGAAATGGTGTATATTTTTCTTGAAGATTATTTGAATGGAGAACCTTTTGAGTTTATGTTTTTATTTACATTATATTTTATAAGAAATTACTACATAAAATCCAACAAATACCTCCCAGCTTTCACTCCTTTTAGCTCAGCACCCATGATATTCGGGTTGTTTTCTAAAAATGCAAACATTGCTAATACATCAATTTTTGGTAAATTATCAGATTGTCCTTGGACAAATCTAACTTCTGTAGTCATACTATAAGACTGTATAGTTTTAAAAATAATTAATACGAGTATATAGATATTAACAATAATATAAGTTGATAACAAGAACTATCCGGCAAACGTAAGTTGCATAAACACTAATGGCGAGATGGGGATCTCTGTGTGAGTAAGCGAGACTCGTTTGGCCGATACCGGATCGTGACGTCACAGTAGGCTGTCTTTGTTTACGGCTGCGTTTTGACGCGGAGACAATTATTTTGATTTTCTATATTTTTTTACAGGAAAACTATTGGTTAAAAATTTAAATTTTATATGGCAATTGATTATATACTATGTGGGGAATTGAATAAGATGAGAATAAAAAATGTACAAATTCCTCATTCGTAAGGGCCACTTGCTCCAGTTAGCTTACGCGCTGGCTACGTTTTTCACCTACAAAAACGAAAACCAACAGTGAAGCCAGAGAGCTAGTCTCGAAGTCTGTATGTAGTATGAATTTTTGACACATTAATTTCTTGTATAATTTATCGTGTAATAATTAGTAAATGTTTCTAGTAAAATGTTCTCTAACGAAGAAAAATTTGACATGTTGGCATGTTTCATTTCATCCAGCCGAAATTGTTCTGTTGTGGAGCGTATGTATTTGCAGAAAAAGCCGGAAAGAAGACAGCCAAATAAAAAGACTTATAGCAAATTAGTGACAAACCTTGAAGCCTATGGCTCTTTCAAAAAACCTGTATTTTCTCGGCAAAAGTCCAGCAATGAAGAAGGTTTTGTTAGCAGTTACTGGGATCCCAGTACATCAGTCCATCGGATTGAACGAAACTTTGCTATATCAAAATCAAAGGCACATTTATTTCACGGAAACAAAAATTACATCCGTACAAGTACAGAATTTGTCAAGGACCCAGACCAGGTGATTTAGAACGACGTCGCTCATTCTGTGAGTGGAACACAAGAAAATGTCAGGACAATTATAATTTTACAAGTCAAATAATATGGTCTGATGAAAGCATGATTACGAATAAAGGTATTTTCAATAGAAGAAATGATCATTATTGGGCTGAAACGAAACTCTCAAATAAAACGTCGAGGCATGAACACCGCTTTGCTTTCAATATAGGGGCTGGTATCTTCGGTACTTGTAGCACCGTTTCTTTACCACCATACCTTAACATCAGAGCGCTACCTACATTTGCTACAAAACAATTTAGAGGATGTTCTCGATAACATGCTTCTGGAGAGAGTGCGCAACTGTTGGATACAGCAGTATGCGGCACCTGCACATAATTCCAAAGCCGGTCGGGAATATATTTTAAGGAGATTTCCAAATAAGATAATCAGCACGTATTTGGATACATCGTGGCCAGCGCGCCCACCAGATACAACACCAATTGATTTCTTCGTATGGGAATCATGTATATCAGCAGAATTTTTCTAGAGAACAAGATATGAGGAGGTTAGTTCTGAAAGCATTTGGCAGTATTACTCCACAAATGTTGACTAGGGTTTTAAAATCAACAGTTAAAGGTGGTATTTGTGCTTGGAAAACAGTGGAAGTTTATTTGAACATATACTCTAAATTTAGTTGTTTTGTTCGTATTCCTTTATATTAGGTTTAGATTTTCTGGCAATGGTATTTTATTTGTTCTTCGAATATTCCAATAAAGATATTGCCTCAATTCATCCATTGGATTATTATTACACGCCTAAATGACATAAAGTGTTAATTGCTATAGTTAGATGTTTAGTACTTAAGTTTAAAAGTTATGTACAGGTACGTAATAGGACTTTACTTGATTAAGATCGAAACAAATATTAAAATGATACTAAACCACAAAGTGTCACACATCGCTGAATTTGGAATAAAAAGGGCTTTCAGAATATGATCTCAGAAAATGAGGGCCGTACTTATAAAAAAAAGAAAGTTGATGATGGCCCCACAAAGTCGAAACGTCGGATTCAAAAGTTAGTAATGTTACGTTATAGAAAATGAAAAGTCGCTGTGGAAAAGTGTAATCGTCATTGGTGTAGGTCCAGCATTAAGGTCAAAAAAAAAATTAATATGTAAAATTGAAAAATCCAAAGTTTTCAAAATATCTCAAAAATAAAAATAAATTCGGAGATGTCTAACAGCCATTTTGTTGGGCTTTTGAGTGCGTAACTTTTCTCCCATTTCACCAAGTCTGTATCTGCTACCGTTTTGGAGATCCCTATAGTGGCCTTCCTTGTCTTGGACACGGTGTATATCAATTGCAGGGATGGATTTGCTATGGATATTTATTTCATATATATTGACATTGACTACATATGTCTGAATGTAGATCCATATCATATAACAGTAGGTGATGTAAGCATGACGTATGTGTTTTGTTTCCTTAACGTCGGCCTATTTCCGCTACCATGGCCAATCACCGACGCCAGGGAGCAGCTTCCCCTCACTATCTCGGAAATTTTGCTGAACCCCTGCCTTTCTGTGAGGAGGATAGAGATCTTTAGGGTGCCCAACATTGCATGGACACGGGACCGACGGCTTTAATTAAACCTTTGGCAACATTGATTAACAAGTGTTTTCTTAGTGGAATATTTCCAGATCTTTTAAAACTGGCAAAGGTAATTCCACTCTATAAGAACAGATATATGGAAAAAAGTGCAAATTATAGACCCATCTCGTTGCTACCTGTATTTTCCAAAATCTTGGAGGCTTTTATAACATGTAGGCTAATCTTATACTTTGAGAGGAACAGTTTGTTGATCAAAGAACAGCATGGTTATAGACAAAACAGGTCAACTATTACAGCACTGGTGGAAGTGGCAAGAGAAATTATAGACAGCTTAGAGTGTAAGGACGAAGTAGAAATAACTTTCTGTGATTTAAGCAAAGCTTTTGATTCTGTTAGTTACATATTCTTGCTGGAAAAATTTGAACATTATGGTGTTCGAGGAATTACGTTACAGCTATTTAAATCCTACCTTAGCAACAGAAGCCAAAAGGTTTTTTCAAGGGTGCCTACTCTTCCGAACGAGTAGTAAGAGAAGGAGCCCTACAAGGCTCCATATTGGGTCCAATATTATTTGTCATCTATATAAACGACCTGATGCTTAATAGTAATTCAACAAAAGGATGTCTGTTTGCAGATGATACCACTTTTATAAATAGAGCCCATTCAGAAGTCGAAGTAAAAATCAGGTCCGCTAAAGTTCTAGGTGAGGCAGAAGATTGGTTTCAAAGCAATAACCTAAAACTAAATAAAGAGAAGACCAATGTCTTAAATTTTTCATTAAAAAGACATGCATCTGAAAATGTAGTCAAGTTTCTGGGACTCTTCGTGGACAGTGGCCTGAAATGGACAACCCACATTGAAAAGCTTTGCAAAAAAATTACATACAACGTTCGTTATTTGAGAAAGCACGGTACTTACCTTGCAGCTCGAACTGCTTATTTTGCAAACTTTCATTCGTTGATGTGCTATGAACTTTTGGTGTGGGGAGGTTCCGCCAATATTGAGTTGGTTCTAAAGCAGCAGAAGGCAGCAATTAGAGCTCTGTGCAGTGTATCCCCAGGCGAGAGCTGTAGGAGACTTTTTTACAAGAAGGAATACTTACCGCTGTCAGTGCTTACATTCTTCACTGTGTGGTTTATGTCTATGACAACAAAGATCAGTTTGTGAGGAACAGAGATTTTCACACTTATAACACCCTATGTAAAGACTATTTAAGCTTGCAGCATTTTCGGCTTACTTCCTCACAGAGAAATATGATATACATTGGTGTGAAGTTATATAATAAGTTGCCAAACAATTTCAAAGACATAAATAGCACCAAGGGTTTTAAGATGCAGGTCAAAAGATTACTCCTTTCAAGAACCTGTTATACCGTTGACGAATTTTTAAGTGGTGAAAGTGTGACCGGTTAGCTTTTTGATGTTGAAATTTTAGAGTAATGTTATATCTTGTTTTTTTGTTTGATGTTTCATTGTTTCTTTGACCGTATGTATCAGTGCGTTTTTCAATTTTGTCTCTTGTGTACTTAAGGGATTAATTTGTGTAGTTGTTTAAGATTTTTTGTGCCTTTTAAATTTTAAATCTTAAGTCTGAGACAGATTTACATATCTAGATAGTTGTATATAGTGGAATTTTCTGTGTGTGTGTTTATCTGATGTATAAGATGGAATAATGTGTAGCTGACATATTGCTTTTAACATGCCATCTATGGTTTATGGTAATAAATATATTATTATTATTTACGCCCCCTCCGAAGGGTGGAACGTGCAGACATCCAACTTGCTCAAATACAATGCCAGAACCTCGGTTGATGTTAATTTACAGTTTGTACTGAAAATGTGAAAGGAGAACCCTGGGATCGAAACCAGTACACTTCGGTTCAGAGGCGCACGTTCTTACCTCTGAACCACCGAGGTTCTAAGCATGACGTATATAAATATAATACCAATATGAATTTTATATCCAGTTTGGATATCCTTTGCATATCCGGTTTACGGACAGATGGATATGATATTAAGATGAAAATAACATCCATGTCATATCCAAATGAAATATCCATGTACACTATTGTATATCATAATAATATTTTTATATACGATTTTGCTTCCTGGGAAACGATAATTATTATTAAAACTGGCTGATTTTAAGAGAAACTTTATTCCTTGAGCAAAGGACAATAATTTTTTTCTTTGTATTTTAACACTCATTAAACAAACTTTGCAATTGTCATTGAGATTAATCCTATCGATACATTTTTTCAGATTATAACTGTTAATAGGAGAAGACATTAATAAACAAAAATTGTTTACCTTGAAGAAAATTAAAAATTTCACAAAAAGAAACGTAACGGTAATATTTACCTGTTCCGCCCAAAAATGTTCAAAAAACGTAAATAATGCCAACATAAAGTTAAATGGCAGTTTTATTTATAACCATAATTAATTTAAATAATTAAATTATTTTTTAACCTACGAATATCATGGTCAGTTATCTTATTTTGTCGAATCATCAATTTGATTCTAGTGTAGTATGCTTACTAATATTTGCTAAATTTAGAAATTATACTACCTTGCTTAAAAATGCCAAGGAATCTAATTTCACATTTTTTTTATATTTTCGCATCTGTTGATAAAATTTTAAAAAAATCTGTTGAGTTATCGGAAAATAGTTTACTTAAATGAATGTTTGATTTTATTAAATACTTTATAGTAATACAGAAAGTGCGTTACCTGCCAGTCTCCATTGTCTATTTTCTAGTTCACTAAAAATGTATCTTATAACCGGCTGCTTGCTAAATGCATCTGTCTATTATTATTCTCTTAGTTTCACGATTGTTTTTAGCGAATAAAAAAAATCACCAATTAGGTGATCTCGACTTTTGAAAGAACATCTTCAAATGAGCGCGAACTAGGCCCCCTGGACTTTTTTTACATAATTCGTATTTGTTTCACGTTTATTGCCTAAATGTTGCCAATTTTCACGTTTCAAATCACGACTTTGACGTTTTGTTGAAAACTCCAAATTTCTTAAATTCCTACAACTTTTTTGTGTTTGAACCTAGAGACCTAAATTTTGGCTTACTTCGTTATTTCCGAAGATATAAATTTTTTTCCAAGGAAAACAAAAATTTCCGAGAAAACCAGGGCCGCTTTTCCTGGCTAACGAATTTGTCCAAGCCACTTACAAAAGGAAGCTATTCAGAAAATTTGATCAAAATCAGCCTACTATTTTTTGAGTTATCGGTGTGATACGTATATATATATATATATATATATATATATATATATATATATATATATATATATATATATATATATATATATATATATATATATATATCAGTGGCGTCTCCTGACCAAAATGTTCGGGTGTGCGGTAACGAGTTGCTGTTAGTGGTGGTTTTAAAAATTATTAACACTAAATGTACATATATATATATATATATATATATATATATATATATATATATATATATATATATATATATATATATATATATTCGACCTATATGGGAATGATACGTAGATAAATAAATTAATTTCCCACTGCAACACTAACAAATTAAAAAGTCACTTAAAACTTTAAAACACGAAAAGAACATGGAATTATTATCAAGCTCTTCTCTTCACACAAATTTGTGTTAGCGTTAGCACTGTCCGGAACGGGGTGAAAACTGTAAACATTAAAAGTAGTTCAATGTTAATATGGTACTAAATAATAAAATGTGTAAAAATCCTGGATGCAGCAAGTGCGTTATGGTAGTGAATTTTCATAGAAATGATCTGGAAACAAAATATTTTATTATAACTTTTTTATCTTGCAACATAGAAATCTAAATTTTGGTGTATAGTTTAATTTTTATATCGTAAACCTACCTACCAAATTTGGTTATCTTATATTTTTTATTTTTTGAGATACAAATTTTTTTCGAATAAAAACTCAAAATTTTCCCGGAAAAACTATATCGATTTTCCTGATTAACTAAATTATCCAATACATTTACAGAAGGAAGGTACATGCCAAATTTTATTAAAATCGGCCGATTATATTTTGAGTTATCGGTGTGATACCTATATATATATATATATATATATATATATATATATATATATATATATATATATATATATATATATATATATATATATATATATATATATATATATATATAGTTTATAGTTTATTGTTATATAAATAGTACAAAGCATCTTACAAATAAGTCTAAACTTGTGACTGCAAATGATGCAATTTTGACTAAATTTTAATCTAAATCTCAATTGTTCTAAAGTTCTGTCATCTTATTTCTAATCTCCAAAATTACCTCACCTCATTATGTACCATTACAATTTCTAGAAATATGGATGGTACTTGAAATCAGTTTCTTCAATTTAATCAAAAATTTCTATATTTTAAAACTTGACTCAAATTAAATTCTTATATATAAAAATTGAAACTGACCCCGGATATGGATTCTAGGGGTCCTAGTTCGCGCTCATTTGCAAACAATTTTTCAAAATTCAAAAGTCGAGATCTTCCCATTAGTGAATTTTTTCTACGAAAATTTACTAAAATGTATTATAGTCTTATTATAATTTTAGAATACTGTGGTCCAGGCAAGCGCAGTCGTAATGTTTGTAAATAATGCTATCACATAGTTTGTTAGAGCGGCGTTCCATTCATTTGTCTTGAGCGGTATTTTTACCGCTCACTGCAGTGTTAAAACGAATGGTATTTCCTTACTATTTTAAACACATGGGTGAGGGACTGTATTGTATACCAATACAGCTCTGTCGAGTGAAGTTGTTCGGAAATGACAACGCACACCTAACCCGACCCGAATTCATTCCCAGTTGCTATTGACCTACTCATATTTTCTGAATGAAGACGTGGTGCCGACTTCATTCCAAGTCACTATTAACCGACTATTTATGAAATCAAATAAGTAAATTAAATCGATTATCATAACATATGTAGTGTATTAAGACTACGGGAAAAAGAAATAAAACATATTTAACTGTGCACATTTTAATTATATTTTAGGGTATATATATAATATAAGTGGATTTGGATCAAATTTAGTGGGTACCTTCCTTTTGCAAATGGCTTGGACAAGTTCGTTATCCAGGAAAATCGGCACACTTTTTCCTGAAAAATTATGTGTTTCCTTTAGAAAATGTTTTATATTTCCGACAATAATAAAGTGAGGGCAACTATATTTGGTACACTGGTTTATCCCTAAAAGGTAAACTACGTACCAAAATTTAGATCTATAGGGTGAAAGAAAAAAGAGTTTTAGGCATTTAAAAAAAATTGAGTGCCACCGATGGCCAGCTAAATGCACCTAAGCAAAATCTTTTGTATGGCTAACAAAATCTATTGTATATTGCAGACCTAGTTTTTTGGCGCCAACGGGTCAAGAAATACCAGAAAAATTAGTTTGAACATTTAATAACTTTTCCTCTTAAAACGCCAAAGTCGTGATTGGAAACGTCAAAATTAGCAATGTTTGGGCAAAGAACCTAAAGCCAGTACAGGCTATGTGGAGAAAATGTCGCAAGATATGTGTTGTGCAAGTCCTTAGGTTTAAGCTTTTCTTCATTTTACTAAAATTTTTCCAGAAACTTCATTTCAAATAGACCCTCTCTCTGATGCTTTGGCAGTAGTTTTAGTTATAGAGTTTATGGTTTAATTCTCTATCATTTTTAGCAGAAATTCGTTAATGAGGAGACCGCGGCTTTTGAATTTAAAAAAGATTTTTTCAAATGAGCGCGATCTATGTCCATTAGGACCCACATCCGAGGTAAGTTTCAGTTTTTATCTGTTTGCATATATACAGAATGACGCAGTGGGAAACCTCAATATTGCTGTTAGTATACAAGATACGAGAAGCAATTGTATACGTTAATTGTAGGGAATCTTGAGCTAAATCTTATAAAAAATTATTTCGACAATCAGAGGTGGCCCATAAGTTGTTGACGATACAAATTTTCTTTTTTTAAATCAAACACACCTTATATTATTGCACTTTTGCATTTTCCATCGAATTGTAATGCATGTTTGTTTTCGAGTTATTTCAATCGTTTTGCAACTTTTCACATTTTTGGCACATATAAAAAATTGTGACACGGCATTTTTACCAATAAAAATCGGAGTCTAATGCAAATGACGGATTCAGAGAGGTTTTCGTTTATATTATTTGATGTAAAAATCTAGATGCCGTATACGGGGCGCTCTCAAATATTGACTGAAATAAAAAACCTGTACTAAATCAATTGTTTTAAATAGAATAGTCTGTATTACGTGTTGCGGAAGTGAAGGGCACAATAATAAATGTTTCATAAGTTATTTAAAAAAGAGTGTTCGGATTTTCGTGAAAAAAGTGTGTAAATTTTCATGCAAAAAACTTTTTTGAAGTTTTGTCGAAAAGCGTATTCGATGAAATATGGTACATTGTTTCTACTATATAGGTTATAGAGGCAATCAAACTTGATGGCTACTTTCATTTAAAAAAAGACATATTTCATATTATAAATATTTTAATGAAAATTCACTACCATGACGCACTTGCTGCGTCCAGACCTTTTACTATATGCTGCCCCTAAGCTCTTTGTTATATCGCCTGCGTATTTCGCTAAATGGCATTGTCAAACCTGGAAAAACTAAAACCAAATAACTCACTCTGTATATAGGCTTACCTTATGATAACTTTTAACAGTTTTTTAACTCGTGAGTTTTTTGAATTCATTAATTGTTGTTGCCCTTCCTTGGTGAAACCGTTCCATACTAAACACATATGTAGAAACTTTTTCTCTGGTTTCACAGGTGCTTGTTTTTTCTCTGCAACCGGTTTTATCTTTTACGGCATCGTCAGGCAATCGAAAATTCAATTTTAAAAGGCAAAACTGGTTGTAGAGAAGAAACCACGTACTTTTTAAACAAAAGAAGAAGTGCCCAGATCTGCATTTTATATCTCATGAAACAACAAAGTTATTTTGATGAAATTTGGTGGATATGTTGCATTGTTAAAGACCAAGCCAACCTTCTAGGTTTATAGAAAATTGAGTTATTCAATTGTGAAACATTTAACGAAAATTCGCTACCATAACGCACTTGTGGCGTCCCGAAGTTTTTGGTATTTGTTGTATCGCAATTCGCGACTGTATGAACCTAGTTTTAGTCGGACTCTTAAAACATACGTTTTTCACATTTTACAGCAATACCTCCTTTAAACCCTGTCTATTCCGCACAAAACCCATATTCACCGCAGGTCCAGTAGCTTTCTTGGGATTTGCTCCTAATAATTTTTTCTTGTCCTTTATGCTATGAAGGTGGTTCTCTGCATGCGCAAGGGGAAGGAGAACCCCCCGTGTTTTTGGGTGAGGGGGCAGAAACCCTCTTTGTCCCGGGGTTCTTCTTCCCCTTCTGCATGCATGCAATCACCCATAATCCATGAATCACAGGATTTTTTTCTGTTCAGCTTTCTAGTGTCTTTTTTGTTGACTAGGCGTATTTCCTGTTTATCAGTTGCTTTGTTTAATTTTGCATCTAATTTACTGCATAAATATTTATGTTAAAGGTCATGTTTTTGCTTTCCCTTCTTTACCTTATTTTTTATTGTGCCAAATTGAATAGTTATTTTTCATAACTTTTAATATAAATCACTATAATATATTATACCGAGTGACAACTTTCAAAGCGGAACATAGGCGAATAACATGGGAAATCACATATTTGTAGTTTGCTACTCACCTTTTTTATCTACAAGAACGGTAGTGGTGTCTATCAAAAGAGAATTTAATTTTCTGAGCCTGCTGATACCCAATACCTACTAATTAAAAGCTCTTTTTTTATCATGAGATGTTAATTTAAATATCTTCAAAATGAGCAGCTATGACATGCTAAATTAGAATCATTTTGTTATTGTCAAATCAAACATTTTTGACATGCTAAATTCGAATAAGTGTTTTACTGCCAAATCAATCATTTTTCATTACCAATAGCTATTTTCCTGAAAAGTTTTAAAATGAATAATAATAATAGCTATAGTAATGAGGAACGAGTGTTTATTGTAAAAACATATTACAGTGCTGTCAGTTTCCAAAAAATTCGAGATTTGTTAAGTACAATGATAGACCCACTCCATACGTGAGCACAATCCAACGTATTTTAAGAAAATCTTAAGAAACTGCAAGTGTAGCAGTAGAAAATAGGGGTGGTAAGCTTACAGCTGAATTTGTATTCAATATCAATGTATTTTTATGATAAAACAGGCGTTAGAAGACAAGTTAATGCAGAACTAGAGAAAAGGCTGCTAGCGTTATTCAATGTCAATCGAACTACAAGTACGGGAGTTGCAGCAGAAGAATGTGGTGTTTCTCGGGAGCGTGTGCGAAAAATCCTTAAAAAACACAACCACCACCCGTACAAGCCGCAGTGCCATCAAGAGTTGCTGGCAATAGATGAAGAGAGCAGGCGTGTATTTTGTGAAGATGTTGTGGAACGCGCCAATCGGGATCGCCATTTTCTTTCATCGATTTGCATTCCTGACGAGTGCACGTTTACGCTAAATAATGAACCTAACGTACAGAATACAAGATTCTGGGCGCAATAAAACCCAAGGTTACAACTTTCGACGAGATCCCAATACCTTCAGAAAATTAATATTTGGGCAGGCATTTTTAATAATCATATCATTGGACCGTTTGAATTAATTGGTAATTTAAATTCAGAAAATTATTTGGAACTCTTGGTAAATAAGGTATGTCCTACATTAAACGAAGTTGCAAATGAAAATCGGGAAGTCTGGTTTCAGCAGGATGGGTGTCCAGCTCATTTTGGTGTAGATGTAAGAACCTGTTTAGATATTTTTTTCCTAATCATTGGATTGGTCGCAGTGGTAATATTAAGTGGCCGGCCAGATCTCCCGATTTGGCACCTTGTGACTTCTTCTTGTGGGGTCACCTTAAAAACAAAATTTATAAAACTCGTCACCCAAATATTAATTCTTTGAGGGAGGCTATCTTTGCTGAATGTGCACGCGTTAATAACCAACAACTCGCACAAGTTCGAAAGGCATCTTATAATAGGTTGGGATATTGTTTATATCAAAATCGGGGACTATTTCAATATTTGTTGTAATTGTTGCAGTTAAATTATTGTTACTTATTTTTTGGTAATAGTTAATTTTATTATTGTTCCGGAACTGCAGGCACTACTGTTATAATTGCTTTTTCTTCAAAGTGTCTCATGTTAAAACAAAATCATGGTAAACGAGAATTTTCGTAATTTTTTAATAACGTGCAATCAGCATTATGCCCGATTATCAGATCATCGTACTTAACTGAGGACAAATCTCAAACTTTTCGCAAACTGCCAGCACTGTAATATGTTTTTACAATAAACACTTGTTCCTCATTACTATAGCTATTACTATTGTTGCGTTTTCTCCGGGTTCTGGATAAGTGAGACTTTTAATTTTAACAAAACAACATTATTTACTCTCTAAATATGGATACAATAAAAGTTCTAGAATGCCTCTCTTTTTTTTTTTTTTTTTTGTTCCCTCAGGGCTCGTCCGCGGCCTTGCCGCCCCGATAGCACCGCAACCCTTGGTTGATTGTGCATACCCCTAGTCTTACTCCACCCATTCCAAAATCACTGTGCCTTGAACTAGTCTGCACAGCGATTGGTAGGGTGAAGTTTTATATTGCTCTGTCTCCGGTCTAGAGTGACCGTAGATCAGTTGTCTTTTCCGGTCCAGAGCTATACACTCGCACAAGATGTGCTGGGCTGATTCCTCCCCCTCGCCGCAGAGTCTGCATGCGAGGTCCCCTTCGAACCGCCCCATTTTATGTAGGTGTTTCTTGACGGCCATGTGTCCCGTCAAGAGACCTGTTGTGTTTCTGAGCTGTCCTCTGCTAAGGTTTAGCAGCTCCACAGCTCTCTTTGAACTGGGTCCGTCAATTATTGACTTCCCATGTCTGAGCCCTGGACAGTCCGCCCAGTACACCTTGTGTTGGTTTCTGACCCAGGACTTAATGGCTCCCCTGGCAGTGCTCTTTGACACGCCCAGAGCCGGTTCTGGTCCCATAAATGGTTCTGCTGACCCCCTCTTTGCGAGACTGTCAGCTTCTTCATTGCCTTTGACCCCCGAGTGACCCGGCACCCAGATGAGGGTCACCTCATTCTGCCCAGCCAGGTCGCTCGTCTCGTCTCGGCACTCACTCACCAGCCAGGAATTTACCCGTGGGCTACTTAGTGCCTTAAGGGCTGCCTGGCTGTCTGTGGCTATGAGGATCCGCTTGTTGGTGTAGCCCCTCCTCTTGTTCTCCCGCACACAGTGCAGGATGGCGTACATCTCGGCCTGAAACACCGTTGCATGGGCTCCGAGGGAAATACTGTGACTTACTCTCGGTCCTTCCGAGTAAACACCTGCCCCCGTCCCACGCTCCCCGCCAGATCCGTCCGTGAACCAGACGAGCGCGTCCCGTGGTATGCCCGGTGTCTCCTCCCGCCATGCCCCGCGATCAGGGATTTCCACTGTGAAGTTGTTTTCCCTGCACATTCGCGGGCTCGCGAAGTCTGACCTCATTTCAAGCATGGGTTCCTTCACGATCTCCTGAATTTTGCAGTGGCCCCTGAAGCCTGGGTTGATCTTCAGTCTACCATTGCAGGCTAGTCTGTATAGTCCTAGCCTGGCCTCTCCCATAATAACGAAGTGTAGGGGGGGTAGATCCAGCAACACCTCCATGGCGGCTGTTGGGGTTGAAGACATGGCCCCTGTGATGCCTAGGCAAGCCATCCTTTGGATCTTGCCTAGTTTTTGTTTGGCACTGGATTGTGTCACCTTAGGCCACCAGACCAGTGCCGCATATGTTAACGATGGTCTGATCACCCTTGTGTACAGCCAGTGGGCCATACTAGGTCTTAGTCCCCACGTTTTTCCATATAGCCGCCTAGTGACGGCTAAGGTCATGACTGCCTTACGCAGTATTTTTCCAATGTGACCATTCCAGGTTAGCTTAGAGTCCAATACGACCCCAAGATATTTTACCTCCCTGGCCATTGGAACGCTCCTACCGTATAGAGTGAGAGTTCTGTGGCTTTCACACTTCCTCCTCCTCGTAAACGGCACGACGGTTGCTTTCTCGGGGCTCACCCCGAGCCCTTGATCAACCGTCCACCCTTCCACCACTTTCAGTGCAGTCTGCATACGCTCCCACACTGCCTGTGTGACCTTTCCTCGGACTATGATGACAATGTCGTCCGCATAGCCCTGTACCTCATACCCCCCTCCAGAGAGCCTCCCCAGCAGGCCGTCCACGACTAGACACCAGAGCAAGGGAGACAGAACGCTCCCCTGCGGACACCCCGCCGCGACCCCCGCCAGCAGAGTCCCTCCCGCGAGTGAGGTGAACACCGCCCTGTCCCTGAGCATGGAACCGATCCACCTGCAGCAGGTCTCCTCTATTCCACGATCCCGGGCAGCTGCCAGAACCGATCCGAACGAGGTGTTGCTAAAGGCCCCCTCTATGTCTAGGAAGGCCCCCAGCGCCACCTCCTTGTTCTCCAGCGTATTCTCCAGTTTCAGCACCAGTTGGTGCAGTGCTGTTTCTGTTGAGAATCCTGCTCTGTATGCATATTGTCCGCAGTGTAGAGGATATGCTTCCAGTACACCGCCCCTAATGTGCCGGTCGAGCAGTTTTTCCACTGTTTTCAGCAAGAAGGACATGAGACTTATTGGCCTCAGGGACTTTGCCTGGTCTGTTGGACGCCCAGGTTTAGGAATAAATACAACCCTGGCCAGTCTCCATGCCCTCGGAATGTACCCCAGAGCCAGGCTGGCCCTCATAATGAGGGTAAGCACCGGCGCCAGTATATCTATCCCCTGTTGGAGCATGATGGGCATTATTCCATCAAATCCCGGCGATTTGTATGGCTTAAAGCTGTTAATGGCCCATCTGATTTTGCTCCAGGTAACCACCTCTTTAGCGACTGTCCAGTCTACTCTAGATGCCCGCCTATAAGGCGCCTCTATTTCTGAGTGTTCCCAGTCCGGAGGTGATTGGTTTATTATGTTACAGCCGGGGAAGTGCGTCTGGAGTAAAATTTCCATAGTTTCCTCCCCCGAGCTTGTAAAGCCTCCCGTGGGTGTTCTAAGGGAGCCTATGTTAGTCTGAGGGCCCTTAGACAGGATCTTGTGTAGTCGAGCACTCTCGGACGTGTTTTCCACTTCTTCGCAGTGCCTCCTCCACGACTCCTTCTTGGCGTCCCTCAGTCTTTTGTTATAGGTCGATAGGGCCTGTCTATATTCATCCCATGCTCCCGACCTTTTGGCCGCGTTAAACAGCTTACGAACCTGCGTCCTCCTTTGCCTGAGGTCCTCGTTCCACCATGGGACGTTCCTGGTGGACACCCTCATTTTCAGGGGGCAGTTGGCGTTATAGGCCGAGGTAATTGCGTCTCGCAATTGGACTGCTGCAATCTCGAGGTCTATTGAATCCCTTATGGCCCTCTCAACCCCCCGCAGTTCCACAGCTAGGTCTGCCCTGTAGGCTTCCCAGTCCGCCTTGCGGGGGTCCCGGTACCATACCGTTTCTCTTTCGACTTTGGCGATTTCAAACCGGATGTATCTGTGGTCTGAGCTACTCACTTCCCCAGACACAGCCCAGCTTTTAACAAAGTCACCCAGAAACTGGGTGGAAACTGTTAGGTCTAAAACTTCCTCACGCCGTGTTGTGACGAATGTCGGTTTATTACCTCTATTCAATATGTCTAAATTAAATTTCATAAAGAATTGTAAAAGTGCCTCACCCCTAGAGTTTGTGTCCGAGCTACCCCACAACTCATGGTGCGCATTCGCATCCATGCCGATGATGGTCTGCCATCCACCTGCTCTGCTACCCACCATCAGCTGCTCCAATTCGTTGGGTGGAGGAGGGTCCGTGCTGTCCCCTGGCAGATAGGCTGACGCGACAGTAATGTCCCTCAGCCCATCCGCTCCTCCACATCGGATTTTGATCGTTGCCAGGTCCCTGGAACAGAAATTCATTAGAGGGAGAAACTCTATCCCTTCCCTGACAAAAATGCAGGCCCTCGGATTCTCGCTGGACCTGCTGTAGATGAGCTTTCCATTAGCTCCGCCGAGTCCCTTGATCTCTCCTTTGTAGGAGTACGGTTCCTGGATGAGGGCCACATCCGTGTTCCTCAGAGCCATTAGTAGTCCGGCCGTGGCTGCCCTACTGTGTTGGAGGTTGACCTGAAGGAACCTAAGTCCCATTAACCCTTAATTGCTTCCCCAGTGGGCGGAAGCTAACCCTTCCCATGCCCCAGAATGCCTTGAAGGAGGTTCCTTCAAGGGCTCTGTAAGATGTCGGGTCGATCGAGAAGGCGAGCGTCTGTCCTTTCTCCTCTGCCTTCCTGCTTAGAACCGACCAGTGTTGCGTCCCCAGTTCAGGGTTCTGGATCTTAAGTCTGCTGATCACCGTCTCCTGCGGGACGGTGTCAGGGATCCGTACGAGGACCTTGCGTCTCTGGGAGTTCCTTGGGCTCGACGGCTGTCAAGTCCGCCCCCTCCCAAATCTGACCGAGGCCCCCGATCGTTTTCCGCAGCCAGTCCCGCGACTGCGGGCCGGCACAGGTTATCCAGAGGATGCCCCCCGTCAGGCGCGTCCGGTGGAACTGAGGCGGGCTCTCCCCTTTCTGAAGAGAGTCCACTGCAGCTACCACCGCAGCCTGGATCAGGTCCGCCTTCCCCTGGTCTAGCGTGACCTCAGGATGGCGTCTGTCAATCACCGCCATCCAGAGGCCCTCCGCAGCCTCCCTGTAAGAGCCAGTCTGCGCCGGTGTTCCGGCCTTAGTTCCTTTGGGAGGTCTGTCTGTAGTAGGCGTGCTAGAGCCAGAGCGCGGCGTCTTCCGACTCGCACTCTCCTCTTGCGCCTTTACAGGCACCCTGGCCCTTTTGGAACGTCTGTCTGTAGTGGGCGTGCTAGAGTTCGAGCGCGTCCTCTTCTGACCCGCACTCCCCTCTTGCGCCTTTACAGGTTTCTCGACCGTCCAGGTCCCGGCCGCCATTTTTTGCGCCCTCCGGAGCTTCTTTCTTTGCGCCCCGGAAAGACGCTTGGACTGCCGGGGCAGTCCCTCTACTCTAACAGTAGAGTCCTCACTGGTGGAGGGGCCCCCGGAGTCCGCGGAGCTCGCCGCCCTCCGGTGGGACCCAGCCTCCAGCTTGGGTGTCGGGGACAGGTCTCTGGCCGAAGCTACCCCCTGATCCCCCGTATCTACGCCGGTCGTGGGACCTCCAGAGTCCGCTGCCGCACCCTGGCTCGTCTCCGTTTCCGGGATAGACTCAAGGCTCAAGTCTGTAGCCGGAGCCACTCCTCGAGCCTCATTGGTTTTGGTTTTATATGTATTTATAATCTTCATGTTGTTCCCACGAGAATGGGGGAAATACTGTCCACACCATCAGAACCCCCTGTGTGGTGCAAGGCGGGTTACTCTGGAGGGTTGCCTGGTACTCCAGAGGTTCCGTTCACGACACCATCGCCCTGGTGCCATCCATCCATAGGCACGGGTCACGTGACACCGTAGATTGGGGGAGTTTAGTTCGACCTCCTTGTCTAGATCCGTCATGTTTAGTTATTAGCAGGGTCACCTCGTGCAGGATGCGGATTTTTACCGCGCATGACGGTCTTGGGGAAAGCTTCATCGGGAGTTTATGTTGTTATTTCCACTTCCTCAGCTTGCCCCCTGGAGTCCTTTGGCCCGCGACTCCTTAACCCCACAGAATGCCTCTCTTACAAATCACTTAGTTTATCTGGCCTTACAATCACTAATTTGTACAAAAGTCACTAATACACTGGAACTACAGTCGCTACTCTATAGCACTTCACACTAGTTACTGCTCCTTCGAGTCACTTCAACATTCTCTAACTGAACTGTCTGCGCTGGCTTACTTCCATCTTTATATAGCCGTCGCACCTTCCAGTTCGTTCTCGAGCGTTCTATTCCAGAATGCCCCAGGACCTTCTCTTGCTAGAAGGTTTTGTGGATACAGATCGGCCCCGTGTGTATACAGGGGGATGTATATACAGGTGATCCAAATGTGGTCATCACTCCTATGTTACACAAGAGGTGTTTCACGTAATATAAGATCTCTCTGCGTACACAGGGTGTAATGGTTCTCTGCGTATACAGGGTGTATATACAGGGTGTTCGGAATGTGCAGACCTCAGTTATCCGTTCCGACGGGGTACAAGTTGGTAACTTCGTTATTTCTGGCCCTAGAGGGTTGAGACTTCGTCTGAGGGGGGTCACCCCAGGCACCCCCAGGGGGGTGGGGAGGCGGTGTTGCCAGATTGTGCAAGAATTCCCAGATGTTGGGGAAATTTTGGGAGATGTGGCAACACCGCACCTGCATCTATTGAAATTCTTTGTAACACTATTATTATTATAATTCATTGTCAAGCTTTTCAGGAAAATGTGTATTGATAATCAGAAATGTCTGATTTGACAGTAACAAAATTATTCGAATTTGGCATGTCATGGCTGCTCACACTTTTAATTTTGGAAATATTTGATTTCCCACGTTATTCGCCTATGTTGAAAGTTGTCACTCGGTATATTATAAAAAATTCACTACCATAACGCACCTGCTGCGTCCCGAACTTTTATTATCGAGTTACGATGACGATAACAATTACATTTAAATTCAATTTACAAATTAAATTGTGGCAATATAAACAACTAGCGACCCATTTAGTAGGTACTCTATTAGTATCATAGCAATTATTAACCTTATGTTCCACCTGCTATTTATTATTTAAAAAAAACTATTGTAAATAATAGAAAGGCAAATTATGTTCTATAAATAGAAACATTCGCAGCAGTCTAAAACACGGTGCAATGGAAGCTATACAAGATGACGATTATAAACAACAATAATGTTCTCAAATGTCGTGGCTATCCTTGACCAGTATTTCGCTGCACAGACCAGGAACAGGATTTTAAAATACAGCTAAGATCAAGGGAGAAATGTGCTTCTGTCAAGCTCTATCCTTGTGGTTCAAATGCAGCAAAGCGATTACAACCTTGAATTGCTTGCATTAGTTTTTTCAAGCGTTTATTATTAGTTTTTTTTATACGCAAATGTTGTCACGTACAAGAACGTTATAATCTAGCTGCTGCCTTGAACTTTATTAAGCCACTTAGTTTCCTAATTATACAAATACAATGATCTTTTCGGGATAATTCTGTCCGTTATCGATCTTTCTGTGGAATCTTCTATATCTTCCTTTGTAACATTGTTTGTTTTTATTTTTTATGTGCTTGACCTTGCTTCTATTTTTAAATTTCATCATGCAACTGGTTCAATGCATTTTCTTGCGTGCAAAGTGGATTTTTCACTTCCTATTTTGATTTCTCGGTAAATTTAATATTCAAAGGTCTTAGAGATTATTCAGAGCTTCTATCTGGATTAATAAATTCTATGCTGTGGTGCTGCAATACAAGGACATCGATAATTTAAAGGTCGATATATGTATAAATGCACACATTTAAAATGGAATATTCATCAGCAAAATATGTTAAAAGACTAGATACAAAGATTACTTAGGAGTCGAGTGATACGCCAATGTGAAACAAAATTTCTTATTGCGGGTAATAAGTATACTTGGAGAACTCAAATCGCCACAACACATTTTAAAAGCCTGACGATCGTTGCACTACTCAAGTTAGCGTCATCAGAGAATCGAAAATTCTAAATATTTGACGATTACAACTGTGTTTATATCAGGGATGTTCGATATGGGGGAAAGTCGCCATAATTGGACCACTTCATGGTTTTAACGCATTATTTTGGAGAATTTGTGTACCATATTATTCAAAACTGGCAAACGAAAAGTACATTCATTTTTGAATATGTTTAATAAAAAAACAAGTGAAAACGCACACTCCTAATGACAAATAAAAAATAAAGTAACGAACACTGCAAAAGGTCCAATTTTAGAAACCGGGCTCCCAAATTAGACCTCCAGGTTCCTAAATTGAACCACTTGAAATTGTAGCATGTTAAATGAAAAACAATGTATAACAAAACACAAAATGATGAAGCAGATGCATTGTTTCTAGTCGATTCTGGTCCAAGTCCTTATTATTCCATGTCGTAAAGTAAACATCTGGGGCAGAAGTAAATTTTTCGCTGAGGACTAGAATAACCTTCCCACAGTCCGCGTGAACCCAACTTTGGCACTCCATGCATCGGATGATATCTCTTTTTTTTCTATTTTACACAACACACAATACCATTTATCGTTACGTTTTATTGATTTGCTCACATCTCTTAGTTTTCTTCCGGCCTTTGGTTTAAATACAACTTTTGCATTCCTAGTTCCTTTTCTAACCTTTTCTTTTTTCTCTGTCAGTTCCTGTTTGTATGGACTACTTGTTAATTCAGCAACCTTTTGAGCTTCTCTTGTGGCGTCTTTTGAATTTTTGGAGGGTACCGGGAGTGGAGATAGTTTTTCGATCGATACATCCAGCTTAACTTTTTTAAAGGAGCATGCGTTGCTTATGCAGCTAGTTTTCGAGGTTGAAGGCATCTCACGATTGTCAAAAGATTTCCGTTGATAAATTTTTCTTCACCTGTTTCCGCCTGCACATGTCCACTTTCTTAGTGTCTAATCTCAATTCTAAAAACTCGCGTCCCCTGGGTATATTATCACTACCGACAGGTAATTCATCAGCAACAATATATAGTGGTTCTTGAGCTAAATTATCAGCCGCAGCAAAGTGATGGTCACTGAAAATAAACCTATTCACAGGTCAGACGCCTGTTGCCTTAAATTCGTTTACTGCTGTTTGAATACACGCAGCTCTTCCATATGCTTCAGCTAGTAGACCAGATACCTGAAACATCGTCACTTTCATACCGGGATTGGTCCTTAACCATGTTTCCATTGATTGGGTGTAATAAGTTTCTTTGGGTTTGAAAAACGTAACATCAAGGGGTTGCAACCGATGTGTCGTGTGCCCTGGAAGCTGCAACAAAATCAACCCATGCTCGCGTGCTAGAAGTAGGGCATCTATATTTTTACTATGAGTGGTATGACCATCTAGTAATAGCAGCACTTTTTTGTTCTTGCTTGGGTTGACGACGCTAATGAAATGTTGCAGCCATTTAGTAAAAAGTTCAGAATTAATGTAGCCTGACTCTGATATTTCCACCAGACTTCCAGCGGGTGCACCAGTCTTTAATTCTGGTGACATTCTTGGCCGTTTGAAAATTATCATAGGTGGCACAAATTGTCCTGAGGCACTGACACATCATACCATAGTAGTATTGATACCACGCTCCCCGCTTGCTATTGCACCAATCTGTTTTTTACCTTTTTGGTCAATTATCTTTGGCGGCTTTTTTTGAACAATTGAAAAGCCGCTCTCGTCAACGTTGAAAACTCGGGTAGCATCTAAGTTGTTCTCAGAGCAAATTTTTTCAAGTAAATCAAAGAAGTGATATACATTTTCCTTGTTAATACCTTTGGCCCTTGCTATAGATATTGATTCAGGTTGCCGAAGCGTGAGGTTAGGGTGTCGTTTCATGAAAGCGTAATACCACTTTTTTCCTGCTAGTCCTTTTTCGACATTAAAACAATGCGGCAATTGGTTCTTATCTGCAAGATCAAAGGCGAGTTTTCGTATATCGGTAATCGTTAACCCAAACATAAGCTCTTCCATTCTCAAGATGTGTTCAACTAATTCATTTTCTGTGTCCTTTGGAAGAGTTCTATCTTTTCCGAATTTCATAACTGCATCATTTGCCACTTTGTTTTGATTTTGTACATCTCTACTAAAAGTGGCTTTGGGCACTTTATATATCCTTGAGCCCATACTGATGAGTTCGGTATGCACTGATAGCTAACAGCAGGTCATTCGCATCCCATTTGCCATAATTTCCCCTTTGCTTAAAACAAAATGAATAAATAAGTGAAAAGAATAGCTCGCGCGCTACTAAGTTTCCTAAATTGGACCAGTCCAATTTAGGAAACACTTGCTGGTCCAATTTAGGAAACTTTAACCTTTGCTGGTTTCCATGCTTTCGTAAATATCACATAACGTTAAAATCAGAGGCTAACCCAGCAAATGAAAGCTTATATATTATGTTATTTTTACATGCGAAAGTTATTTCCAGGTGACTTACCGCCTTGCCATAGCTTCCTTCGCCGCCTAATGTCCAAATACAACAAAAGGACTAAAAAGCAACTCCACAGAACAGTGTGTTTGCTGAAACAACCACGGTCACAATTGAAGAATTTTACAGTGAGTTATAGTTATTTCAAATCACTGACGGTAGGTGGCGGGCCATACTCGGTATACTATTTGAATTATGAAGGTGGTCCAATTTAGGAGCCGGTCCAATAATGGCGACTTTCCCCTTAATCGATGCATCGAAAACGTTGATCTTTTTGATGCGATGCATCGGTATTATGCGATGTATCGAATGCATAGAAATATATTCGATACATCGATGTGTTTTTCTCGATATATCAATTGCTTAGTTCTTATTTCTGAACGTCACACAGTCTGGGATAGGCATAACTAAACATTGAATGAAAAGGCTTCTCACCAGACAATATATTTATTTAAAATTTACTTCCCGACGACTCTGTTGCTCAAGATCTATAAGTTTTATAGATCTTGTCTGTGGCTCTCCTTCTATTTCTGATTTTTGTCATTGACATATGTCGTTTTCTGACACTTGTTTCTGATTCACTCTTCTGCACCTGCGCCGGTTCAAGTTGACATAATGGCCCCCCTCATCACTGCTGTCGTTTTAAATCGCCGATCTTTTACATTGCCGACAATAGGCATGGATGCAAAATGATAATGTTTTGTATCCTCCTATTATGTCGAAAAGCATAACTAATGGATAATTGATAGTCCCTTTATTAATCTTATTTTTAAAGGGGTAGATATTGATCCAATTCAATCCATAGCAGGTGGTAGTGTAATTTTCCTTTACGTAATAGTACATGATTTTTTTCACGCCCGAGGAGGTACCACCCCATACATCAAGGGGCCGGTGAAGTCCCAACGGACGTCTCCGGTTTTGGTGTATGAGTCGGTTTCCCTTATAAGCAAAAATGATGATGGCTCCTCCTTGTACAAAAGATTCCGGAGGTAAAATACCCCTCCATTCGGATCTCCGTGAGAGGGATGTACAGGGAGCGCCAACATCAAGATTTAACATGTCCCTTTCGAATATATGTGGCCTAAATTCTAACCTAAACTCCGTCCACCATTTCCTCCAGGCTAACAGGCCCCAACTCCCCTTCCTCACCGAAACCCAAATCAGTACCAAAACAGCCACTAATCACCCTAATTTCCCGGGGTATGAGCTCCTTACTTCCTTTACATTGCACGGAGGCGTGTGCGCATACGTCCGTAGCAATCTATCATGCACCAGACTCTCCAATTTAGATGCAGGAAGAAAAGACATACTATGGATAAAACTCTCTCTCAGGGCTGCAACTAAATTCATCTGTTGCATTTACCGGTCACCTTCTGACAACAACTTTGTCCAGCTCTTTGACTACCTTGCTGAAAAAACCGACTATCTGATTTCTTAATATCCTTCCTCCGAGGTCACTATTCTTGGTGATTTCAATGTCCATAATAAGGAATGGCTAGGATCTTCAAAAACCAATCCACAAGGGAGAGCAGCGGAGGCCTTTGCAGTCAGCAATTCTTTAGCCAATATGGTTCAGCAACCTACTCACTTTCCTCGTATCCCAACACACAGCTCAAATCCCTTGGATCTCCTTCTTACTACAAAACCTGAATGCTATAAGATATCAGTCACCGCCCCCCTTGGTCGCACAGACGGCATGGTCACTGCTTCCTGCGCGATGCAACCCGAGGTCACACAGTCATCACACCCACGTATCGTTTGGCACTACAACTCCGCAAACTGGGGCGAAATGCGGGATTACTTTTCCTTATTTCCATGGGCGTCTGTCTGCTTATCTCATCCTGACCCCTCTGATATATCACAAAACGTCACCGAAATTATCCAAGCTGGCATGGAATTATTTATTCCACGTACACAGAAAACCTCTCCAGCCACTCAAAAGCCCTGGTTCTCTAAATCCTGTGACAAGGCCAGGTCAGGTCAGGTCAGGTCAGGTCAAAGCTCACAAAACGCTTCTACACAATCCCAGTCAAGAAAATCGTCAAGCATTTAACGACGCAAGAAACCGCTATGTCCGAATTCTTTCTGAGGTAAAAAACTCGTTTAATAACCACATCAAAAACAAAGTTCTCTTAAGCTCCAACGGCGGCAAACCCTTCTGGACTCTTGCTAAATCTATTGGGAATAATTTCTGCAAAAGCACGTTCCCAACTCTTGTCTCAGGGGATGAAATTGTTTCTACCGCCCTGGGCAAGGCTGAACTTTTTGCTTCGTTCTTCGCCGGCAATTCTACTCTCAACCCACCTCCAAATGTTCAACCACAAACAGTCCCCAATGTCGCACATAAAACGACGGATATCATTTTCAAAACTAAAAAGGTACGAAATATGCTCTTTTCTATTAATACCAGGAAAGCCTCTGGCCTTGACGAGATCCCAGAAATTGTCCTAAAAAAATGCGCACCAGAACTTGCTCCTGTCCTGACTCGTATGTTTCAGATATCCTACAATAAAGGCGAATTCCCTAGTAACTGAAAAACTGCTCGAGTACAACCCATTCCCAGGAAAGGATCCAAAGCGCTTCCTAGCAACTACAGGCCTATTTCTCTCCTTTCAGTCGTCTCTTAAGTGATGGAAAAGTATATAAACACCGAATTACTAAAATTTCTTGAAAAACACAATCTAATCCACGACAGGCAGTACGGATTCCGTCAGCGCAGATCGACTGCCGACCTCCTTTCCTTTGTTACCCATGCTTGGAAAAAGTCTATGAAACTACACGGTGAATCCCAGATTGTTGCTCTAGACATATCCAAAGCATTCGACCAGGTCTGGCACGCAGCGCTGCTTAATAAATTTCCGGCCTATGGCCTAACACCAAAACTTTGTACCTGGACAGCAAATTTCCTCTCCAAGTGGAGCAGTTCTGTTGTTGTGGATGGCCATTCCTCTAAACTGTATCCATTTAATGCAGGAGTTCCTCAAGGTTCAGCTTAAGCCCCTACTTTGTTTCTTCTCCACATCAATGACCTCCTCTCTAGCACATCCAACCCAGTTCACAGTTACGCGGACGACAGCACCCTCCACTCAAATATACAATATTCTAAGCCTGTCTTTTTAGCTTAATTAGATGAGTATCGCAGACTCATAGAGGGTTCTGTCTCCGTGGATCTCCAAAAAATATTAGACTGAGGAAGTAGAAATCTTGTACAATTCAACCTCACCAAATCTCAGTCTTGCTTTCTTTCTCATAAGAGATACACCAGCACTAGACTCATCACAATGAACAAACAAGTTATTCAAAGTAATGAGTCCTTTTCTCTTGTTGGCATTTCTGTGGATGGAAATTTTAATTGGCACCAAGCTAATCTCTATACCTTATTACTTCACAAATAAGGCCAAACCTCGAATACTGCTCCCACATCTGGGGTGCAGCTGCCGCTTCTACACTCGCTATCCTGGACTCCATTCAAAAGAGAGCTATACGTCTCATCGGTGACCCTACCCTCACCCAAAGGCTGCCGTGCCTTGCCCACCGACGTGCCGTTGGTGACCTCTCTCTTTTATAGATATCTGCACGGGCACTGCTCAGATGACCTTTTCTCCATAGTTCCCCAACTTGCTGCCCCCAACAGATCTACCAGGGGAACAGAGCGAATGCACCCTTTTACTGTCCAGGTCACCAGACATAGAATATCTTGTTATGCCCGCTCTTTTGTCCCGAGGACTTCCAAGTTGTGGAATTCCTTGCCGGCACATGTTTTTCCTTCTCCTCCGAACCTCCAAGCCTTCAAGTCCAGAATTAACAAGTTGCCTCTTTCCTTCTTGTCAACACCCACGGTACGATAGTATTTAGGCTGTAAGCCATCGTGGTGTGTTGTTGAAATAAAAAATTGATTTTTGTTTTGCAATGGATGAAGTTTGGGTCTATTGAACCTTTTCGACAGTTTCAAGTTCAATTTTTTCAATAATTGTTCAAGTGAGTAGTGCCCATTTTGTTTTTATCTACTTTAATCTTTTGTAAGTTTCTTTACCTGAGTGGTTCTCATTGAGTTTTTGCTTGATTGTGCCTGCTGCCTTTGTTGTTTAACTTGTCAGTTTCGCTCCTTGGCTTGCTTTGTTTCTACAATAGACTTCAATATTTAATGTTCAAATAATAGACTTTTGCAATTTTGTAGCTTTCAATGCTTTTCATTTTGCTATGATATTTTAATTTTTGATTGCATGTTTGTAGCTTTAACATAGTTTTTAGATTGTGTTACTGTTTCCGCTTGTGTCACTTTGTAACTCTCTTAGATTTTAGCTTGACTGTTAGTTGGCATTTTACTATGTGACTTGTGATTGTAGCCTTTGGCGTTTTTCTGTAGAGGGTATCTTGTCATAATTGTGTTTTAACATGCACAATTGCCTACCAGAGAAACTAATGTTTTGCTGACAGACCTCTTTTATTGTGATTATAGATTTGTCCCCTGAAGATGATCTCTTAGAGTGTCGAAACGCGTCGGGTGTTAAGGATCGGAGGATTATTTCGGGAATAACTTGTCGAAATAGGCGAATTTAGACTCAGTAACAATGTAATAAACTATAATAAAACAACTAAACTTTAACAACGCTTACAACTAATTTAACCGAATGAATTTTAAAGCCGAAATCTTTACATACTGAATCTTAATAAAAAAGTCTGTACTTCTCTCTACATGATTAAAATCAAAAGTCTCGCGTCTTTACACCTTAAGAATCTAATAAAAAGTCTCGCTAATGTTTATCAACAATACTACTTATAGCTTTTACTTGGTTTACATCATGCATAATTGCAGACCTCAGCAGTCAGCATTCCTTGTACTGTACGCTGCAATTTCAACTTGTTTATTATTTAGATAAATATGTAATAGTTTTTCAATGCCAATGTTATTGATACATCTGTGACCTACTACTACATGAAAATTTACATTAATTGTTCTAGCAAATTTTCTTATAACCGAATTTTAATTATAAATTGAATGATCTTAACAAATATATTTCCACGCCTACGACTGCTCTTCTGCATAGCTTATTGTTCTCTGAACATCGGGAAGTATATTTTAAATAAACTTGTTGTCTGTAGAGAAGCCTTTTCATTCAATGTTTAATTAATTGCCTAGTTCATACACTCGCGAATTGCGAAAAGAGAATTGTAAAATCGCAGCAAAACCTATCCATATTGGTTCATTTGAAATAATATCGTAATATTATTTTAAATGAACCAAGAGGAATAAGTTTTGATTAGCTTCTCCCAAGTCCCGAGTGTATGAAGCTAACTCAATAACAATCACTTCCACATCGTCAATACGCCCGGAAGTATGGCATCGGCGACAAAAATCACAACATTTTTTTTTTTGGCTTAAACGTCATAAAAAGTGTCAAAACACATATAAATGATTTTGGAACGAAAATTTTGTGTCTATAGGTCTGTACGTCTGTCTATTTGTAGCCACAATAGCTTTAGACCAAATTGAGATATAGTCTTCAAATTTGGTGTACAGTTAGCACCCGACAAACGAACGGTTCGGATTGTTTTTGGATAAAATCGCTCCAGGGGGTAGGGTATGCACGGGGGATGATTTGGTGAAAATTGATATTTTTTCGTTAAAACTCGAGTAATATAACGTTTTAGGGTTTGTTTATTCGAAAACTTTCAAGTTCACCAAATATCTGATATTCTGTGCTGATATTAAATTAGTAATATTTTTCAATTTTCACCAAAACACCCTATTGATCCCCTAGCCCCTGAAGCGATCTTACCCAAAAACAATTCGAGGAGTCCCTTTGTCGAGTACTAACTGGGTACCAAATTTGAACGTTGTACTTCAATTCATTCGAAGGTTATTGCGCCTACTAAGAGGCAGGCGTACAGGCCGACCGATCTATAGATAAAAAAATCGTTCCAACATCAAGTTTTCCATGTGTTTGAAGACTTTTTACGCCGTTTTATGAAAAAAAATCGAAAGCCATATTCCACCTCATACATTCAACCACTAATGTAATATCAGCACAGAATACCAGATGTTTGGTGAAATTGAAAGTTTTCTAATAAACAAACCTTAAAACGTTATATTGCTTAAGTTTTAACGAAAAAATGCCAATTTTCACCAAATCACTCCTACCCACTGGAGGGATTTTATCCAAAAACAATACGAACCCTTCGTTTGCCGAGTGCTAACTGTATACCAAATTTTAAGACGATATCTTAATTCGTTCTAAAGTTATCGTGGCTACACACAGTCGGACATACAGACAGACAGTCAAAAAAATTTTCGTTCCCAAATCATGTTTTCTATATGTTTTGACACTTTTTACGTTTAAGCGAAAAAAAAATGAAATATTTGTCGCCACACGTTGTGACGATGTGGAAGTAATTGGTTTTACAATCTCCTTTTTATAATATTTCCTATCTTGTTTTAGTCAATTCGGTAAAAGATTTAAACTAGCCATTTTTTGTGCCTACGTATGATGTGAGTCATTCGGAATGTAACCTAGAGTGATGGTTTCCTTCCTTTGGATATCTAATTCGAAAGTGTATTTATTTTTGATAACTAGTATATCTGAAAAGGGTAGTTTATTATTAACTTTTTAAATGTGTTGAGGTAATTTGGGTAGTTATCAGTGCTTATCACATCTCCACTTAGTACTGATACACTTCTAAAAACGGCGAACGCGCGATAAATCAACCAGGAGCTGACAATAAGTTTTCAGCGTCATAATTTAGCGAAGATTCTGTTAATCATGATGGAACTAAAATAAGTTAACAGTTCAGAAATTTCTATATTATCCGTAAAGGGCAGGTCTAAATAGTTATTTATTATATCTCTAACTACAATTGAAGCTTTCTTTATGTTCCATTAACGTCGGTCTATTTCCGCTTTTATGGCCAATCACCGACGCCAGGGAGCAGTTTCACCTCAGTATCCTGGAAATTTTGCCGAACCCCAGCCTTTCTGTGAGGAGGGTGGGGATTTTTAACGTACCCAACATCGCATGGACACGAGAACGATGCTTTTACGCCCCCTCCAAAGGGAGGAACGTGCAGACCTCCAACTTGCTCAAATACAATTACAGAACCTCGGTTGATGTTAATGTTACAGTATTTACTGAAAAGTGAAAGGGGAACGCTGGGATCTAACCCGGTATCTTTCGGTTCAGAGGCACACGTTTTTACCACTGAACCACCGAGGTTCTACAATTGAAGCTTCTGAACACAAAAGTTCTCAAATGCAAACCTCGGTCAATACCAATTACTTCACCATATTACCACAATAAAAATACCCTTCCAAAAAGCAGGCTATTATCGCTAGAATGTTTAGACGAAGCTTGCTGTTGTAAACTTCGTTAATAAGTAGGTTCTCCCTCGCCACTCTCGCATGTGGTATTGTTCTGATTGGTTTACTGGTAAGTTTTAAAAATCTGTTGCGATCACTAAGTGAATAAAGGGTTCAATCTACGTGTAGGCAGATTGAATATACCTACTCTTGTCAAAATATCATGTTATGATGCTGGTTACCGAAGATATTAATCCTCTATTTTCAAAACCTGCATTTATTACTAAGCGAAGATTGGATCCTGCGAGGAGCACTGATAAGTACACTTAACAGAATATAATTGATCATAACACATTTTGGTGTTGCAAGTCGTCTACCTTATCTCATGAAGCCTTGCGTCAGTAATGAGGGAAATGGCCTAAAAGCCAAATAAACACGGTTTCAAATTTTACAAAATGTTTTAACGTGTATGTTTTGTCAAATACCAGCTTATAAATAATGCATTTTTACATTTTCGATTATAATGATCACCAATTATTATAGTCGCAGGCTTATTGACTTACCTGAATGTATCAAGTCTGCGGTTCCATTCACTTTACAGTACCGTATGTAACCGATTAAGGTAATTACGAAAGAGATGCCGTACATCAGACAAAACGGCTAAGGAATATCGTTCTTTATCGCAAAAAATGATTTTATTCAAAGGCGCAATGTAAAGAAATATAAGCTCGGAAACGAAACATAAATACTACATTCTGTGTAATAAAAAAACATAAGTACACTTGGAGAACCCAACACATCTTTTTTAAAGACCTTACGATCGGTTCACTAACCACGTTAACATCATCACAGGATGAAAAATATCTAAACTAAATTAACAGCTACAAATGTATTTATATGATACCTAGATAGATGAACTAAACCGAAGGTACAAGTGTAGTCGGAGACCCATCGTTTGTCTATTGCGTCTATATTGAACGGACGAGGTTGACGAACTACTTTAATCTCCTTATGAGCTTTTATTTAATTTAAAGGATGATGGGCTCAAAATGAAAGGGGCCGTGCTATGTAAGGAAGCTCATGTTCTTTCTTGATCTATAAATTCAATATGTGAATACTGGCGCATGTGATGAGCACCGACGAGCACATCGGGCGACAAACCAATAACTGCCGCTTATCTTTTTTAAAGCAAAAACGAACGTTTCGCACACTATGTTAACTTCAACACAGGATGAATATCATAACTAAAATTCTACATAAAAACAAGTATTTATATTGATTTCTTAGATACAAAGAAAACGAAAGGGGATTTTTAAGTCGAGAACACAACGTAGAACTTAGTATCTCCATAGACCGGACGAGGTTATTGACCATACTTTTTTATTCCGTCCGACAGATTAGGAGTGTTTAGCTGGTCAAATGCAAAGTGAGAATAAAGGGCTTGAAATCAAAGGTGCCGCACGGTTCAATGACGTTTCGTTCTTAATCCATCTTAATATATATATATATATATATATATATATATATATATATATATATATATATATATATATATATATATATATATATATATATATATATATATATATATATATACGCGTCAAGCATAGTCTGATGTCTAACATTTTTAACAAGTTTCATATTTTTCTTTTCAATCTGGTGATAGTATCCCATATATGTTGTGCCACATATGATTTGTCTCTCGTACCATATCGTAAATATGCGAGATGTTCACGAAATCTCGAGGCTATGTTTCTCTTGGTTTGACCCACGTATCTTTGCAACATATCTCATAAATACCCCACAGTTCAGTGGTTTTGTCTTTGTCTTTCGTATTAGCCAACAAATTTTTTAAATTACTTTTCGTCGAAAAAGTCTAACGTAAATCAACTTTCTTAAAAATACTTTCCAAACCCTTTATGATACGTGGTTCATAAGGTAGGCACACAAATTTTTTCTCTATTTTATCTTTCTTAAATATCGTGCATTCAGATATGATTTTCTTTGTTATGTGTTTGTTAACGCATTTTACCACTAAACAATCCGAATAACCGTTATATCGCGCCACGTTTTTTATGTACTTTAATTCTATATTAAATCTACTTTTACATAACAAAAAATGTATTAATCTATTTATCAAGAAATTTAAACTAGCCGTTTTTTGTGCAAACGTATGATGTGAGTCGTTTGGATTGTAACTAATAGTGGCAGAATTTTTTCATCCTCTGATGATGCTAACATGGTTAGCGAAACGATCGTTAGGTCTTTGAAAAAGATGTGTTGTGGTGATTTGGGTTCTCCAAGGGTACTTATCAGTGCTCATCACAGGTTACAGTTTTCACATAGTAAAAAAAAAATATTGCGGTTTATTTTTCGGCCATCTCTGTCGAGTGTCCAGGTGAGACGTCCTTCCGAAATAGGAGTGATGCCCCAGAAATTTCTTCAGATTAGAGCTTATTTTCAAACTTTATGTTTGGCACATACACTCTCCGCTTCCGTGCTTCATAAACTTCGCACTTATTTTCATACACAAAGCACGTTTCATTTGTTCAGTCCACGCATTCCAGCCTTACTGTGTCTCTCGTTCGGAAATAGTAGTCTAGACAATCAACGCAATGGTTTGTTCCATCTTGTTCTGAGCATTTGCACCTCTTGATGGCAATTTTTTTGCAAACCTCTCTTCACCCGAAGACGTATCGAATTTCCCTCTTCTGCCCCGATTTTTATCGTTCTCTTCACTTCGGTTTCTTGCTTTACTCTTGTTGAGATGCTCCCTCTCTGTAGTTATTGCTTCCAATTTTGTTGTAAAAATTTCGGCTGACTGCTTCTTACTTCCCTTCGGTTTTTCTTGCATAACAGGTATTGAGTTGATGTCTGATAGAAACTTTGATGGTGTTTCTTTCGTTTCTGATGGACTTTTGTTCCTGCCTTGTATTACGGATGTATTTGCAATAGAAAATTTCTGGACTTCTGACGCTGGTATTGTGGCAAAAGTGGAATTTGTACCAGATGACGAAACATCAGCAATAGCGTAGAAATGATTAGGAATAATATCCGGATTAAGCAGGAAAATTTATGTGGCTCGGAATACAGAAAAAGCAGTTGAATCTGCTTTGCCGCAGGCCTTCCAAATTAATTTTCCTGCTTGCAATGATACCTTTCGACCAAGATGATTAAGTGCTATTAGTAATGCATAACATCACTTGTAAACTTTTTCAATCATCTCATCCAATATTGAAGTTAAAAAGTGAAAAGAACACGAAATACCAGCAATTTAACTTAAATATGTCTTATAGCAGTCATGCGTAAATAAGGTAACACATTTTTATTGTTGCGTTGTTGCAAATTGATTCACCCTTGCCGTTTGGTGAGATATGTTCACGTACTCTCCGAAATGAAGACACTGTGGTATTTGTACCAATATCTATCAACCGCTCGTCAAGCTATACACACTAGGGAATCTCTACCGCTTGGTCATCTCACCCGGAATTACCCTACTCATTCTCGTACTACAATATTAATTTAAGGTTATAGATTGGGGATGTGATTTTTCCATTGTCAAAGTCTATATCATCTCCTGTATGGATATGATGCATGGAAATTGATAAGGGTTAGATTTTTTTGACTGCATTATAAAGAACTTGTTCGAAGAAAACGTAGGTATTTAACAAGCAAGTTCTAGAACGTTAATGGTTTACGCTGGGGCCTGACTAGATTGATTATTCATGCTACTGATGACGCCAGCGTTGTAAACAAAATGATCGTCATATATTAAAATGTGTTGTGGTGAATTGGGTTCTCCAACCTGTATTTACCCACATTTGTGCAATGTTATAGCCTCAAATATTTCTTCTATAATTCGTGGATTAAAAGGATTTGACACGAACCTCCGGCACTTCGTTATTTGTGCGTATAAAATCGTATATCCCTAAGCGGCTGAGTAGTGGCTGAGTTTGGGAGAACATGTCATAGCAAAATATTTAACTTTTCTCGTAGTAAAAAATAAATTAACAATTACTTTAAAAAATATGTATTTGGTGTATTTTCTTACAAGAAATAACCTCAAATAAGCCCTTCACATTAGAGAGTAATAAAAGCCTTTGTTAGTGCTAGTACAGGAGCTCCAGTAGCTGGATAAGGGAACTCTCCAGCAGATGCGGCTATATCCAAATGTGAATATTTTAAGGGAACTTTGTCACCAGAACCATGTTTGTCCAATCCAGAAGCCAGCATCAGGAATGCCGCAGGGCCTGCGAAAATAGGTAAATTAAATTTAATCTTTAATTCCAGAAAAATCCTGTTATACAAATAGTAATATTTATAAAATAGATACAGATTGAGGATAAATCATTAACAATAGTGAACTATTTTTTAAGAAAATTCACTAAAAAGGGCAACGAAAAATTTAATCTGGTTTTTCCCATTTCATGTAAATAAATTCGGAACTGTTCATTTTGCGGAGAAAAAATACACTGTTTTCCTTACTTTTTGAATGTATATGCGTTACAGTAGTGAATTTTCATAAGAATTGTAGACTATTAGTATACGGCATATTACTAAAATTAACACTTTAAACTTACACACACCTAGAAGATCGATTTCAGAGATCCTAGTAAGCGCACATTTCAAGAATTCTTTCGAAAGTGTTACCAATCTCTGTATTATAAAAAAAAATCTTCTGTGCTAACTCCTTTTGAGAAAAATGTCCAAAACATAATTCTCTGTGAAGCCAACAAACTAAATATTGCTATATCTGTAGAGATAGTGTAAGTCTCCTTAAAAGATACTTGTTTTACAAATTTCATTAAAGTTACAAAAGATTTCCAGAAGGAAAATTATTCCATATTTAGAAAAGTTACCTGCCAAATTATAAACGTACCAGTTATTTTTCCTTATTAATCACCTGAGTATTATTACGTCGTCGTTCGTTTGTTGCACGCTTAGACTCAGCGATATTTGAAAATGACTGGCCGCGGTAAAGGTGGCAAAGGTTTGGGCAAGGGGAGCGCCAAGCGTCATCGCAAAGTTTTGCGCGATAACATCCAGGGTATCACGAAGCCCGCCATCAGAAGATAGGACCGACGAGGAGGTGTGAAACGTATCTCCGGCCTCATCTACGAAGAAACAAGGGGTGTGTTGAAGGTGTTCCTGGAAAATGTGATCAGAGACGCCGTCACCTACACCGAACACGCCAAGAAGAAAACCGTCACCGCCATGGACGTGGTCTATGCGCTGAAGAGACAGGGACGCACTCTGTACGGTTTCGGCGGTTAAAATGCACCGCAACGAGACGCCCGGCCGCACCCACGTTATCATCGTGTTTCGACCGACGGAGATGTTAAAAAATAAAAAAATGATTGCGTTTTAGTCAATCTAATCAAACCGGTTTTTTCAATAGCAACAATAACAAAATTTCGGCTGAAAATTATTATTTCAGACTTAAAGGTGACAAAGTTATTCAGGGGTTTTAAACAAAAATGAGATATTGTTCAAAACGTATGAAATCTGTACACTGTTGTTTCTCCAACTGTCAAAGTAAAAATATAACCATACATTTATGGAGCAAGAATCGATCTCGGAACATTCTGCGTGAGAGACAACCACGCTACCACTGAGCTATCTAAGCATGCGTTAACTATCGTTCTCTTTACATGATATTAATGCCGGCTTCATGCCCGAGATATTATATTAAAGATATACGTAACAATTAATTACAGAATTAGTAGAATTGCCATTGAAACACATTCAACGGATATTTCGGTCTTATATGACGTCTTATGTTTAAGTTTAAAGATAAAAGAAACAATTTTAGAATCATTTTTATAGAGACGACTTAATTTTGTTTACATTTCTACTATACTATGCTACACTTTCAGTCTAAAACCACATCAAAATACATCTATGTTGTGCTGAAACTGTATTTGGGGCCGTCCATCAAGCTACACATATGCTGTATTTTAAAAATTGATTGAATCATCCAGTTAAATAGTAATCACCTGGCAAAATTTTAATTTCATGTCGTCTGTCATTTGCGATATTTGTGTCCAAGATTTCATGAATGTTGGTTCGTTGTTTTATGCCTGTTGTATGAATCAATCTACGTGTGGCATTGGACTTTAACCAGTTAGTCGTTTCAACGCGTGTCTTTCAGATTTTATTTTGAATTTGAAAAAAAAAGACTCTAAATATTGTGTACCAAATTACTTAAAGTTAACAACATAGGTTTATTTACACCATTTCTAGCCCCATGCAAAGTCTCATTCCAGTTACTCTGATACTTAAAAAAATATAGCGTTCTCAAAAAATATTTTTGTATATTTTTAGGGTAAAAATGTCCGTTATAGCTGATATACAAATATACAAACTCGTCCGCGATCTTAATACAATGAAGAAATGTGCGAAGTTTTGTTTAAATCAGTTGAGTATTTTTTGAGTTATCGCTCGGACACACACACACACACACACCTATATATATATATATATATATATATATATATATATATATATATATATATATATATATATATATATATATATATATATATGTATATATATATATATATATATATATATATATATATATATATATATATATATATATATATATATATCTTTTGGAATATTGCACTACACTGTAATCACTTTTAAATATACACTGTATTTGTTTGCTGTACGTTTGTGATTTCTTATTGGTTTGCGTGGCCTGCAGTTTCGAACCGTCCCGGTTCATCAGTAGCGTGCTGATGATGAACTGGGACGATTCGAAACTGCAGTCCACGCAAACCAATAAGAAATCACAAACGTACATATATATATATATATATATATATATATATATATATATATATATATATATATATATATATACATATATATATATATAAACATATAAACATATTAAAATTTTAACGGACCTTGGTTTTGGGTTCTACGGACACAAATTTGCGCTCATATGAAGAAATTTTTTCATCGTGACCTCTCTAATAGTAAATTCCCTTGATAAAAATTCGCTAAAACATTAATATTAAAATTGCTAAAAGTTTAAGAGTGTTTTACTCGTACTCGTACGCATTTCTCCCCTCTCCTTTAAGGGTAAATTATATTATTGTAATATCGTAGAACCACAAGTGTATGAAAGTTCTACGTAGAAAGCTTGACAATGGAAAAAGACAAATAATAAAACTTAAAAATGCACAAGGGCACACATCAACGAACAGGAAAGATATTCTAAATATAGTGGAAGAGTTTAATGGAATTATATATAAAAGCCAAAGTGATATAAGTCTACATCCAGAATCTGACATACTAACCCATAAAAAAGGTGTGGTTAACCAAGACTCGGAAATACTAATGGAAATATCACTAGATGAGATTAAAGTAGCCCTGAAAAAAGATGAAAAATCAAAAATCGCCCGGAGAAGACTGCGTGGTTTCCGTGGATGCGAAAAAGATTGGTGATCCTTGCTTGCTCCAAAAAATCATATCTCTGTTCAACCTTTGTCTCTTCAATAGTACGATACCAGAAAAGTGGCACAACATCATCGTAATACTGGTCCACAAGAAAGGAGACATCTCGAACCTAGAAAATTACAGGCTGATAAGTCTACTTAGCCACCTCTACAAATTACTAGAATAATTACCACACGACTTGAAAAGAAGTTGGATTTCATCCAGCCAGTGGAACAAGCCGGGTTTCGAAGTGGGTTTGGAACCAATGATCATCTCCAGAGCGTCAAAACAGTAATTGAAAAGACCATCGAATATGGCAGACCTCTTGTCCTTGCTTTTATGGATTTCCATAAGGCTTTAGACACTGTGGAGCTAGACGCACTGTTGCAGTACCTAGAAGCATGCCGTATTGACTATCGCTACACCAAACTAATTTACAATATATATAAAAATATTACTCTTGTGGTAAAACTACATGAAAACACGAATCCTATAAAAATTGGGAGAGGAGTACGCCAGGGAGATACGATGTCTCCAAAACTGTTTATCATCGTCCTGGAATATGTGTTCAAGAAGCTAGATTTGGATCAGAAAGGTCTAAAACTAGACGGCCAAAGTCTGTCAAACTTACGGTTTGCAGACGACATTGTCTTACTGGCTGACAACTTGGAAGATATGAGAGTGATGCTACAGGAACTTCAGGAGGCCTGTGCAACAGTAGGTCTCAAAATTAACATCGGAAAAACAAAATTTATGACAAACCTCGTTCCTTATAACAACCTAATTATTGAAAACTCTGAGGTTGAATGGGTAGATAAATACACATATTTGGGCCACGACATAAGCATATCCAAAGCCAACCAAACATGCGAGATAAACAGAAGAGTTATACTCTCCTGGGCGGCTTACGGCAAACTTGGAGACGTTTTCAGAGGCGACCTTCCAATATGCTTGAAAAGAAAAGTTTTTAACCAATGTGTTCTACCGGTTATGACCTACGGCGACGAAACACTAACCCTTACCAACACTTCTGCTAAAAAACTAAGAGTAGCACGGCGCAAAATGGAGAGGTCGATGCTTGGCGTTTCGTTACGTGACCACGTTAGAAATGAAGAATTACGCAGAAGAACAGGAGTGACTGATGTGGTCGTACATGTGGCAAAACGCAAGTGGAAATCGACGGGACATGTGGCTCGCATGCAAGATGACAGGTGGACAAAACGATTACTTGAATGGAGGCCCAGATCCAATAAAAGAGACAGAGGAAGACCACCAACTCGCTGGACAGACGACATTACAAAAATTACAATGGATTCGTAGCGCTCAAGACAGAAAAGAATGGACTCAACTAGGGGAGGCCTATGTCCAGCAGTGGACGCAGGGGAATGATTGATGATGATGAATACCCTATTTATATCGATGAAATATGCCCTTGTCATTTAGACTGTCCTAGAAATTTGTAGATACTCTGGATGGCAGGCTCTGACTATTTCACTTGAAAAACTGAGGCGGAGTCGGCGCAATTTTGAACCTTCAGTTTATCTCCTCCTTCGTACCGTGGTTTTATAACACCTTTTTTGGAAGCTAACCATGCATTTGTTTATGTTTGTCACTGGCACCGTAATAAATTTGGATACATATTTCAGTGCAGCTATGTATTACATTGAACTGAGTGATTGTATTTTACCATTCGCCTGGTAACAACAAACAGACTACATTTTAAATTATAACGATAACATAATATGATATAATGTATTATTCAATAGTTGTAACAAGCAAATAGCATTGCTGATATTGACATAATACCCTAGTGACAGATAAATAGACCGTCTGATCAGTTACAACATTTTTTTTATAAACCTACCCGACTATTACCTCATAATTGGTTTTTTGCTTCGTTTATGCATTCGACCTATTATGTGTAGCATAAATTAGAAAGACGGTTAAAAAACACGAACAGCATGTGCTACTGCATGTTGGTACAGATCAAGTTCGAATTGATTTGCGGTATTAACATGCATTTAAGCAAACGACTAATACATTTTTATTTAGGTACATTGGTTTGTAATATTATTCTTTAATGGCGCTTTTAATTATCAATACTTTGTTAATAAAATAAAATTATAGCCTTGCAACATTTTGGATGCATAGATCACAAAGGCTGCGGTACGAAAATGTAAATAATTTAAAAAATCTATCTCTAAATCAACAATGGAACACTAACCGAGGTACATGCGTACGGCTGCCTTTCTTAAAACTTCTGCTATTAGTGATTTTTCTTTTAAAAAAAAATCACTAATGAGGAGATTTCATAATATATTTATATATATTTAACTATGCCCTATTGCCTTGATACTAAATGGCAACAGTGCACAAGATTTTATTTTATTCGTTTATAGAAACTCTGTATCCCAGGGTGCGGGGCTGCCCATTTATCATATGTTACATGGTAAAGAGAGAGAATCCCTAAACAATTCCTGAAATATAAAGTTACGTACATATAAATATATTTCAAATTACTAACTAAATTCAGCTCAAAACAATTATTATACGAACGACGATAGTCAACTCTTTTAAGTCCATCACCTAAATAAATAACGTAACAGCTGTTCGTAAAAATGTTATTTCGGTTGCTTTTAACTCAAGGTTAAATGCAAACATGAAAAATCCTTACACTGGACTGGTTCCTGGAAATAATAATGAACTTATCTGCCACCCGCCTGTTGTAGCGTCTTCTTGAAATGCCAGGGAAATAGGACGCTTCAGGTCCTGGACTAGTGGACTACCTCGTATAAAATATAGAAGGTTTACCTTACAGGTTTGTGGTGAGACCTGGGTATCCCCGTCGTCGGCGTCTTCCTCGCCGTTAGAAGTAGTGGGTACACCTGCACTCGGCTCACCTGATGATCGTCCCTGACGTCGTTTTCCTGCTACTATTCCATATAAATGAGCTATATCATCAGCCCCGTGGACGAACATCCAGGTAGAAAACGGTTCAGTATGGATGAAACTACAGTAACCTTTCGTTTTATATTTATTGAAGTTAATAATCAGTATCACAACTATAGGAACTATGCACTCACAATATTTACTAAGATTAACACAGTACATTTAATTAGTTAACAGAAATCATTCTAATTACAGCACGCCTTGGCGTCTTCCCCGTCTTAACCCTCTTTTCTCACTACTCTTTCTCTCTCCCCCTCTTCCCTCTGCGACCGTTCAAACGGGTTGCGTGATTTTCCTACACCGTTGCGAGATTCACTTTATTTCTCTTACTTTAGTATGTTTCAACCCCCAGTTCTGGGCTCAGTTCACAACCCCCCAAAATCTAATTTCTGAAAGTCATTTTGTCTTAAAATACTGTAAGGAATCAGATTTTTTTTTTCAACTGAGACCTAATCTTATATACTATTATCTCTACTTACATTACATATATATATATATATGTTATTATTATTATTTTTTTTTATAATTTAAAAAAAAACGATTCTTTCTACTTAACGGTGTTAACTTAGACTTATATAATTATTATTCCTTAAAACATAATTCTGCTTGACTGGCAACAGTACAAAAGAAATTAAAATACTAAATTCTTACCATTTAACAGTGTTAACTTAAAATTATATAATTATTATTCCTTAAAACATAATTCTGCTTGACTGGCAACAGTACAAAAGAAATTAAAATACTAAATTCTTACCATTTAACAGTGTTAACTTAAAATTATATAATTATTATTCCTTAAAACATAATTCTGCATGAATAGCAACAATACAAAAGAAATTAAAATACTAAATTCTCAAATTCCCTTCAAGAGGCAAGTGTCAGGTTCCCGGAACTTGGGTCGCTACATATCTTGGCATAAATGGCTTTAAATTAATTATATTTTGGATACCACGTGCTTCCTTTGTTTCATCATCAACAATACCGTAGGCATTTGGATATGGGTTACTGATAATGGTACAAGGACCATGAAATAATAAGAAAAATTTCTTTATTAACCCATCCTCTGCACAAGATAATTCATGTGTCCTTACCAACACCTTGTCGCCTACTTTGAAACTGACTGGTTTAGTCTTTTTATCCCATCTCTCTTTCCTTTTATTAGCCTTTGTCATTAGCCTCTCTCTTGCAAGAGCTAATATATCTCCCTCACCCGGTAGTGTCTTGGGGAAGTCAATATTACCAACTAACGGATTCGTCCTACTTTCCCCGAAATGGAGTTGACTTGGGCTGAAGCCGGTGCTGTCGTGCACAGCTTCATTCAATAGTTGCCCTACCTTTCTAATTTCGTATGCCCATCTAGTATGTTTGTCGTGGCAAAAGATGCGAAATAGCCTACCTATCTCCCGATTAGCCCTTTCGGTAGGATTCCCGCTTGGGAAGTAGACGCTCGTGTGTTTCACTAGTATGTTCTCTGTTTTTAATGCCTCAGACCAGCCTTTTCCCTTAAACTGGCTACCGTTGTCAGACAAGATATATTTAGGACGACCTACGGTTGAGATGTAGTCGTTTAATAACCGGTTTAAAATAGCCCTTCTTGATGCTTTTTTTAGAGCATACAAAGTCACATACTTTGAAAAGCAATCCACGATAACAAGTAGTTGGGTCGCACCACCCCGCGACGGTGGTAATGGACCAATCAGGTCTAAACATACTATTTCGTTTTTATTCGTGGGTAATATCGAGTACAATTCTCCCTGGCATTTTGGAGATGGCTTTGACTTCTGGCATAACGCACACCCTGCTATTATTCTCCTTACAATCCGTCTCATTTTCGGAAAGTAATAGTGGCCCTCTAACCATGCTAGGCATTTGGCCGATCCAAAATGTCCGTGATCTACGTGTTCCTGGAGGATCAAGTCCTGAACGTGGTTATTTGGTACACATATTCTATACCTAGTATGCTTTGGATTATAATAAAAGAGGATGCCTCCTTGGTCGGTAAAATACGGTTTACATTTAGGGTCTTCTTTCTTAAGTTTTTCTCTAATTTTTCTACAAAACGGGTCCTCTTCTTGGGCATGTACGATATCTTTAAAATTGTTAATTACCTTTTTCTCTAGTAATGATTTAACCTTCATCAACACAATATTGGGCAACAATGCCACAGCCTTATATAACGCAATTGTGGACATTGCTGCAACAGTTGCTTGCCCTTTGATAGCAATATTCTGAGAATCTGATCCTTCTACCACCTGTTCTTGATCGCACGGTCCTCTTGATAGACCGTCAGCAAGTACGTTGTCCTTGCCTTTGCAATATTGGACCTTGAAATTGAATTCCTGTAGATACAGAATCCACCTCGTAAGTCGGGAATTTAATAGACGACAACTCTGTATAAATGACAACGAGACGTGGTCAACAATTACTGTCAAGTCATGACCCATCACGAAAACACGCCACTGTTCCAAGCAAGCCTTCACAGCCAATAGTTCCCTTTCGGTTGTGGTATATGATACTTCAGGACCCCTCAAACTTCTGGAATAAAAGGCAATGATTTTCTTCTGCTGGTCCCTTCCTGACTGAAAGAAACAACCTCCAATGGCATAACCGGAACTATCTGTTTGAATATAATAAGGCTCCTCCGGCTTCGGATGACACTGCATTACTGTCTCTATAAAAGCTGTTTTAATCTTTTCAAACGCTGACTGCTGTTCTGTTCCCCACTTCCATCTTCTACCGTTTTTTAGCAGTTCCCTTAGAGGTATTGTTAAATCTGAAAATGACTCACAAAACCGACGGTCAAAATTCACTACTCCTAAAAAGGATCTAACTTGCTTTAAATTTTTAGGTACTGGATAATCCTTGATAGCCTGTATCCTTTTCTCGTCCATTCGAATGCCTTCCGCCGAGATTATATGTCCTAAAAAGCTGACTTCTTTCTGAACAAACTTTGACTTGCTTAAATTTATGGTAACACCAAACTCCTTAAATTTTCGGAAAACTGTCTCTAAATGCTCCAAATGCGTTTCCAGATCGGGGGAATATACTAAACAATCATCGACGTATGGAACGATGAAGTCATTGTCCTCTCCTAAGACCTGGTTCAGCGCCCTTATAAAAGCTGCAACTGAAATCGACAATCCAAAAGGCAAAACACAGAAGACATACGTCTGACCTCCGTAAGAGAATCCAATATATTTACGATGTGCGGGCACTATGGTTACTTGCCAATAAGATGAATTTAGGTCAATGGTACTCATGCATTGGTTCGGATTAAATTTCAACAAAAGTTCGTTCGGGTTAAGGGGAATGACATGGTCGTTCCTCAACCGGGTGTTCAAGTACCGCGCATCTAAACAGACACGACATGAACCATCTTTTTTCGTCGTTACCACCAATGGGCTTACATACTCAGTCTGTTCCTTGGTTATCACCCCCCAGTCAATCATTTGTTGGATTTGTTTGGCTACCGCCTCCCGATGTATGTGCGGTATGGGATATGCTTTCTTGTAAAATGGCGAGTAGTCATTTAAAATGATAGGATATTCATAACCCTTAATTCGACCAGGTTTTTTTCTAAAAATATTCGCATGGTCTAACAAGATATCAACCACTCCTTGTTTACCAATACGACTCTCTATTTCCATTCCAGCGCTAATTTCTTCTATCATTTGATAAATCTCCTGCAATTCTTCCTCATTACTTTCATCCTCCCGATCCGTTGTTTGGACTACCTCTAGTTTTATCTGGGGATTTTTTTCTCTCTTCACCTTCAATGTACGCTTTTGTCCATCGAAAACACCTGTTAGTTCATTCTCTTTCATATTCAGTGATACCTCATAATCTTCCCAGAAATCACATCCTAAAATGACATCTTCGGTCAGGCCGGGTATAATTATACATGATTGTTTAATGGATACATCCTTATCTATTTGTAATTCTAAAAACACTTGTTCCTTTATTTTCAAGGTTTTACCTCTTATTGCCCCGGTAATGGTTACGCCTCTGACCGGTAATTTGATAAGTTCCATCTTGTCCTTAATTCTATCTTTGAAATTCTGCGAACAGCAACTTATCTGACATCCACTGTCTATTAACATTTTTACTTTTAAGTCACAAATAAGACCCTCTAATATTGGCAGTTCTGGAATAGCTGGTAGTGTCCCTTCAAGTTCTTCGATAAGATACTCCGCTGTATCGTACCAGACGTTGTTGACTTTTGACTCTTCCAAATTGTCATTTAATTCTTCATTTTTTTTCGCTTCTACACCATTAGATAACTTTCCTGATTTATCACTAACTACCCACAATACTTTATTCTTAGCGATTTCACTGTTCACCTTAACAAGCTCATTATCCCCTTCATTAGACTTTCCCTTAATCTCTTCTACTTTTCTCAATTTTAAATACCTGTCCGTAAACTCATCAACATCACACAAAATCATAACTTCATTATTTTCAACTGCGCTTCTTTCATTCTTAAATTTTTTTAAACTTCTAATCCTTTTAGCCTGCATATTCATCTCACTATTCTTGCAAAATTCGTCAAATTCTTTACTCATGCTGTCAAAAACTGTTCGCACCTTTTCTGTTTCGCAATTATCCTGTCTTGCTACAAGTTCCGCTGGTTTATTACTTTCTTTTACCCCGCTTCTACTCTGGCATACTAAATTTCCAACTTGATCCCGTACCTGGGATTTTACTTCATTTTTATCTTCTATAAATTTTTTTCTTTCATTTACTCGAACCGTATTTCTATTATCACTCAATTTTGTAGTTAGGTCACCGCGAGAAGGTATTTCCTCTATTTTATCTACCTGGCTTAAAATATTATTTTCACCTGCCTGAATGACATTTTGTTTACACACTTGAACTTTGTTATTGTAATTTTTCATTGTCCGAGTTATTTTCTCTGGGTGACCTTCTATTCGTTTTTTTCTTGATTGGTATTCTGCTGTCTCTCTTCCTGTGTATCAGTTTGCACTCTGACTTCATTTATTCTTCCACCTGGAAGATAATTTCTCCCCCTATGGCCTGGATCTTCCCGGTTTGGACTAACATACTCGTTTCCCCTCGGGTTTTGGTAGGAATTATTGTTTCTTCCCTGCTGATCGTTCCTATACCTCTCATTTCTGTTCTCGTAATATCGATTACCGTTTCTATTTGGCTCCTTATCTCGGAAGTTATTGTAATTGCCTCGTTCGACGTTTCTACTGTCATTTCTGTCATAAGCTTCCCGGTAATTATTACGGTCTCTTTCAAAACTTGAAAACTGTCTCCGGTTGTTGTATCCTCTTCTTTCTCCACCTATTATCCCATCCAATTTTTTCAGGTATTTGCCTACTTCCTCTAGCGTGTTTTTCCCTAATAAGGCTATATTGATTTCTTCCCCGAATTTGTTTTGCATTGCCTCTAATAGCTCTTCCTCACTAATACGTTCCCCAAAATGTTCTGCTAGTGCCATTATTTCCAAATAATAACCATATCTAGACCCACTCCTATATTGATCATACCGTATTGTTGCATATGCCTTACCTTGTTCATTCGTACCCCAATATTTTTCTAAAAATAGTTCACAAAAGTTTTCAAAGGATGTAAAACCGTTTCGATTCCTTCCGGCCCATATTCTGGCTTCTTCTCTAAGTGCATCAATTGCCAATTCAATTTTGTTTATGTCCGCTAGACCTCGCGGTGTTAACTCTTTATTAATTTCTTTTATAAAGGCCACTGGGTGTACATTCCCATCTGGATGAAACCGTATAGATAGTTTTGATAAATCGCCACCCATACTTCTAGTATTCCCCATGGAATAACTAGCAGTAATTGGGTTACCAGGTTCGAAAACATTTTTCTGATTGTTCATAATTTTCTTTTCACCTATCGTTTGCTTTGATAATTGTTTAATTATATCGCGCGACTTATTTTCCAATATGTTTTCTAGTTCACTTTTTGCTATTTGAATCTCGCGCCTTATTGCCTCTGAATTTCCATTCGTATTTTGAACTATCTTATCTGCATTTTTGTCATTACTTTGTAGTATAGTCTCTCGACTACAATCAATATTTTCTGTCACTTCCCTTTTACATTCATTTACACTGAAGAATAATTGCTCTCCTCTCTCTTTATTTTGTTGTACTACCGTATCATATTTTTTTAATAATTCTTGATTTTGTTGTATTATTTTATCGTTGGCTATTTGGCTTTGTTGCATTATTTTCTCGTTGGCTATTTGGCTTTGTTGCATCATTTTCTCGTTTGCCTTTATAATCCTATCGTTTTCTTCCCTACTTCTTTGCATCATCTCGTTCATCATTTTTATGTACTTCTCGATATTACACGTCGGATTTTGGTTTTCCGTTACCTGACCTACTTTTACCGTTTCAGTTCCTGACACCTGCACTTGACCCTGATTACTCTCCTTTATCTTTATTAAAGGTTCATCATCCGATGTGTTGAAACCGTTTTTCTCCGCCATTTTTCTTTTATATATTTGGATACTATCAGTATTATATGTTTTTTTTTTCAAAATAGAGAAAATGTATGTATTTAGTTTAATGTTGCTAATTAAATTCACTAAAATTCCCTTTGTACTTAAACTTAAACAATGACTACTATGTTATGAAATGAAATCGATTTATCAACTACTAACTATAGGTAATTTACGTAACTCAAAGTTGGCATGTGCCTTTATAAGTCAGGTTGGTATAAACCTACCCAATATAAAATATTATAAAGATTTGGTGAACCTAAAAAATTTTTTGAAATAAAACTGAAATTTGCATCCGGCGTTTTTCTATTCATATATTTTTTTAAGGTTACACCCTCTGTTGCTACCCCCCTTTTTAAAAATTCCCCTGTTCATACTTTCTGATTATTTGTCTGGAAATTCCTCTCTCTTTCTTTATTTCAAATTTTATTTATATTTACACATTTTCCTTTATTATTATTATCATTATGTGTAGCATATTACAACTCCCTTCGAGCCCCACCTTGATGGTGTCAATGAACTATTACAGCTCCCTTCGAGCCCCGCGTTGATGGCGCCAATTAACTATGCCCTATTGCCTTGATACTAAATGGCAACAGTGCACAAGATTTTATTTTATTCGTTTATAGAAACTCTGTATCCCAGGGTGCGGGGCTGCCCATTTATCATATGTTACATGGTAAAGAGAGAGAATCCCTAAACAATTCCTGAAATATAAAGTTACGTACATATAAATATATTTCAAATTACTAACTAAATTCAGCTCAAAACAATTATTATACGAACGACGATAGTCAACTCTTTTAAGTCCATCACCTAAATAAATAACGTAACAGCTGTTCGTAAAAATGTTATTTCGGTTGCTTTTAACTCAAGGTTAAATGCAAACATGAAAAATCCTTACACTGGACTGGTTCCTGGAAATAATAATGAACTTATCTGCCACCCGCCTGTTGTAGCGTCTTCTTGAAATGCCAGGGAAATAGGACGCTTCAGGTCCTGGACTAGTGGACTACCTCGTATAAAATATAGAAGGTTTACCTTACAGGTTTGTGGTGAGACCTGGGTATCCCCGTCGTCGGCGTCTTCCTCGCCGTTAGAAGTAGTGGGTACACCTGCACTCGGCTCACCTGATGATCGTCCCTGACGTCGTTTTCCTGCTACTATTCCATATAAATGAGCCATATCATCAGCCCCGTGGACGAACATCCAGGTAGAAAACGGTTCAGTATGGATGAAACTACAGTAACCTTTCGTTTTATATTTATTGAAATTAATAATCAGTATCACAACTATAGGAACTATGCACTCACAATATTTACTAAGATTAACACAGTACATTTAATTAGTTAACAGAAATCATTCTAATTACAGCACGCCTTGGCGTCTTCCCCGTCTTAACCCTCTTTTCTCACTACTCTTTCTCTCTCCCCCTCTTCCCTCTGCGACCGTTCAAACGGGTTGCGTGATTTTCCTACACCGTTGCGAGATTCACTTTATTTCTCTTACTTTAGTATGTTTCAACCCCCAGTTCTGGGCTCAGTTCAATATATATATATATATATATATATATATATATATATATATATATATATATATATATATATATATATATATATATATATATATATATATATATATATATATGTATCACACCGATAACTCAAAAAATAATGGGCCGATCTTGTGTTACTCTAGCAGAAGATTTGTTCTGGCAGAAGTTCCCGAGGATCGCGGAACATAATGCAAAATCGAGTGGTTAAAATTTAAAAGATTTTTTGAAAATTCGCTACCCCAACGCATTTGCTGCGCCTGTACTAAAATTAATTTTTTTTTCAACTAATTAAGGAGAAGCAGGATTTTAGGTGGTCTATGTCGTTTAGATTGTAAATATAAAGTTTGAATGAAGTAGGCTGCCGATTCGGCGAACTTCTGTCAGAACAAATCTTCTGCTTGAGTAACACTGGTAGTAATGTATGACAATTTAAAAGCCAACATAGACAATATCCTCGAAAAAATAAACCAAATCAACAACAACATAAAATTCAAAATAGAAAAAGAATCAAACACCATAAAGTTCCTAGACTTAACACTAATCAGAAAAGATAACCAGATTGAATACAAAATATCCAGAAAACCTACACAAATAGACATCACTATACCTAAACACCCAATACACACACACAAAATATGGCCGCATACAGATATTTAATAAACACAATGCTAAATGTGCCACTCCATAATGACGAACGAGAAAAGGAATACAACATCATAATATAAATAGCACAAAGAAATGGAAACAACAAGAAAACACCAAAAACCAGATATCAACCAATTACAACTAATAAAACATATTAAAGACCACAAAAAAATGGAAATCTGGGAACAGTACTACATTCAACAAACAATAAGAAACAATTAATCCCAGAAAAATTCCAAGTACAAACATTTAAACAAAACTTAACAAAAGCCATAAAAATGATCATACCACAATAATGAAAACAAAAAACCGATACAATCGACACAGACCGAAAACACAACCAATCAAACAACTGTAAACCGACCAATAGAAGCTCAACACGCAGGCGTCACGTACAACTTCAGACATAGACCACACAGGAACAATCTGTCAGTAGCGGGCTGACGATGAACCAGGAAGGTTTGAAAGTGCATTCCATGTAAACGAATAAAAAATCACAAAAAGTGCAGGAAATAAATGTGTTGTGTGTTTTTTGTTTCTTTAACGTCGGCATATTTCCGCGACTATGGCCAATCACCGACACCAGGGAGCAGTTTCACCTCACTGTCCTGGAAATTTTGCCGAACCTCTGTCTTTCTGTAAGGAGGGTAGGGATCTTTAACGTGCCCAACATCGCATGGACATGGGACCGACGGCTTTACGCCCCCTCCGAAGGGCGGAACGTGCAGACATTCAACTTGCTCAAATACAATGCCAGAACCTCGGTTGATGTTAATTTTACAGTTTGTACTGAAAAAGTGAAAGGAGTACGCCGGGATCGAACCCAGTACCCTTCGGTTCAAAGGCACACGTTCTGAGTCACCGAGGTCCTTCAGGAAATAAATAAAGTGTATATTTAAAAGTGATTACAGTATAGTGCAACATTCCAAAAGATATATATATATATATATATATATATATATATATATATATATATATATATATATATATATATAATTTTAACAAAATTGTTTTCAAGATTGCCAACAATATACTCATCTTTGCCCTATTTTCTATGAATAATGGGCATGCTGTACACCTTTTCTTATTTGACATCCAGTTTTATATACGTTAATATATATTAGGGTACTTTGATTTTTGTATAGCGTAAATATAATACGTCCACCCCTGTGATCCAGTGTAACCCTCTTCATTATATGAAATAATATGTTCCCATGCATATTAGCGATTGCTTTTTCCAGGTCTACAAAATCAGGAGACCCATGTCGTTTCCCATGTTGTTGTGTTGAGTCCCTAGTTCTTCTACCAGGATCACCATTCCCGCTCCCGGTTCCAAAAAGAAAAAAATCCCCAACAGGTATGAATCTGAATTGATCTTCATCGAAGCAACTCTCAATCTTGCTTTTTATTCCAAGCCAGTAGAGCTTATTGTATATATTCATCTATAGAATCTAAAGATACATATGTATGGTGCTATTCTCTGGTTTCCCGGCTTATTTTTGGTATATATTGCGTCACAGCTACTTTCCAGATTACTATGTGGCTACCTGCTATTGAATTTCATTTAACAGCTTTCGCCTTTATGACACCATTAAACATGATACAGCTTAAGGTGCGATAAGCACTTTCTTACATTGAAAGAAAATCTTAGTTTTAGAAAATATCTTCCTTACCTCAGGAGGATTGAATCCTTTTATGGATTTTTTTTTATGTGTAGCCTTCACTCTTATGAATTATTTAGGATAAGTATTTTTAGTAGTGGCCACCATTCAACGCAAACTATTAGCCAAATTTACTTTTTATAACATTTTTATTTGTACCAAAATAACGTTATTTCTATCGAATTCACTTCATTTGTGCCGCTAATTAGCAAGACTATTATAATTATGAACGATAAATCAAACTATATCATACCATTCCATTCCTTCGTTCACCGACAGAATGTTTACACAGCTTTTATTTAGTTTTTGCGTCCTTCGGGAAGGACATAAATAAAGCGCCTAGTCATACAATATAAAAGAAGTGTGTTATATTATGCAATTATTGGTAAAAATAACATTCTGGATTTACATTCCTTTATGTCGACAATTTTATAAGATCAAAGTAACTGTTCGTCTTTTTAGCAATTAGTAGATTGTCCTTTAAATTGTCCTTCTATATTCTAGTGTCAGCACGTAAAGAAAAGGATTCTAAAATGCAGTATCACTTCCTGCTGAGATTTTTGTGGTTTATCGATAGTGTAATAACTATTTGAAATGAAAACAAGCAAGCACTGTGACATTGACATTTGGTATTGTATAGAATGTGTTGATTCGGAAATTACGTTTGTCCATTTTGTAGCTATGGTTATTGTAGAAACAGTTGTAGTAGGTAAATGACTACATTTTTAGTGAATTTTTATTAAAAAAATTCACTAATAGAGAGGTATCGATGGTGAGACTTTGCAAAAATTCTTTCAAATGAGCGCGAATTAGGACCCCTAGAACCCATATCCGGGGTCAGTTTGAATTTTTATATGCTTATATATATATATATATATATATATATATATATATATATATATATATATATATATATATATATATATATATATATATATATGTATCCGTCTGATAACTCAAAAAATAATTAACCGATTTAGATGAAACTCGGCAAGTGCCTTTCTTTTATTAATGGCTTGGATGAGTTCGTTGGCCAGGAAAATCGGACGGGGTTTTCCGGGAAAATTTTGAGTTTTCTTTCAAAAAAAAATTTTTTTTCCGAAAATTTCGATAAAATTTGGTCTACATATTGCTTTGGGAAATACCTAACTATGTGCCAAAATTCAGCTTTCTAGGGTTACAGAAAATTGAGCTATTCAAATTTGAAACATGTTTAAATCATAAGTATCTGGTTGCTGTTGGTTAGTCAATGCTTTTCTTATTGACTCATGAGATTCATTTGTAAGTTTCCGAGAAATGTCAATAATACTGAATTCACTGATTATCATTGGAAGCATTTACGATTATATATAACCCTATTGTAATGTATTATCATTTATAACCTTTGTAGTATAATTATTTTTGCCTTACAACTCGCAGCGTTTTTAGTCAATTGTTGTTATTAATAGTGAATAGTTTCCCGAATACACAAACCTTCCATTGACTTCTGCTTCTGCCGCTGTTACAGTCCTTTTATTTAGAGCTAGAGTTGTAACCATTGACTATCTATATACGAATAGACTGGGCACACAGCCGAATTGTTTGAAGCCAACATTCAAGGGACTCTATGTTTACATCGGTCCTCTGCTCTGATTGGGTGGTGGCTAACGCGTTGCCGCTATGTAATAATTCATCCTTAAATCGCCGAATATGATGACAAGGAAGTCATTGAGGATGACAAATTTATTACTTTTCTGTCACTTAAGACATTACACTTTCATTAGGGCTTATTTATGAATGTAAAGATGTACTAACATATATTTTCCTTGGTTTCTCCCTTCTTTATGTAAATATAACCAGAAAACTCAGCCCATTATTTTAAATCGTTTTCCTGCTGCATGTGAAGTATCTAGATTTTTATTAATCCTCAGTTGTGGCTTGTATTTGTCTGTGAATAGTATGCAAGTATACTGAGAGTTTATTTTTATGTGTTACCTTGATTGGCAATAAAGATTTTGAGTTTTGTTTTGGCAAAATGGTGAAAAGGTGTATTGTTTGTAGAAGATTACCTGGGGATGTGGCAACGGTATCTCTGCATACGTAAATACCTTGCTATTTGCTATTTTCAGCGGCGGCACGTCAGTTTGGCACTATTTTTAGGTTTCCATCTATTAAAGAAATGAGAGAAAAATGGTGCGCAGCCTTAAGTATAAAAACGGATACGCTGCCGAAATATTCTTATTTATGTTCTCAGCACTTTAATGAAGAATCTTTTAGTGAATTTTTATTAAAAAAATTCACTAATAGAGAGGTATCGATGGTGAGACTTTGCAAAAATTCTTTCAAATGAGCGCTAATTAGGACCCCTAGAACCCATATCCGGGTCAGTTTGAATTTTTATATGCTTATATATATATATATATATATATATATATATATATATATATATATATATATATATATATATATATATATATATATATATATATATATATATATATATATATATATATATATATATATATATATATATATATGTATCCCTCTGATAACTCAAAAAATAATTAACCGATTTAGATGAAACTCGGCAAGTGCCTTTCTTTTATTAATGGCTTGGATGAGTTCGTTGGCCAGGAAAATCGGACGGGGTTTTCCGGGAAAATTTTGAGTTTTCTTTCAAAAAAAAAATTTTTTTTCCGAAAATTTCGATAAAATTTGGTCTACATATTGCTTTGGGAAATACCTAACTATGTGCCAAAATTCAGCTTTCTAGGGTTACAGAAAATTGAGCTATTCAAATTTGAAACATGTTTAAATCATAAGTATGTGGTTGCTGTTGGTTCATTCATCAACCTTCCATTGACTTCTGCTTCTGCCGCTGTTACAGTCCTTTTATTTAGATCTAGAGTTGTAACCATCATACAAACAGTGTTTTTTAACCACGTGGCTGGGCGACTGACCGAATTCATTCCCAGTTGCTGTTGATTTACTCATATTCTCTTAATATGTTTGAAGATGTGGTGTCTACTTCATTCCAAGTCACTATTAACCGACTATTTATGAAATCAAATAAGTAAATTAAATCGATTGTCATAAAATATGTAGTGTATTAAGACAAGGGAAAAAGAAATAAAACATATATAACTGTGCACATTTTGATTATATTTTAGGGTGCTTGAGAGAGGTATTGTCACAGCATAATATCTTATTAAAGTTCATTTGTAAATAGGTTTAATTTTTATATGTATATATATATATATATATATATATATATATATATATATATATATATATATATATATATATATATATATATATATATATATATATATATATGATAACTCAAAAAATAATTAACCGATTTCGATGAAACTTGGAAAGTGCCTGTCTTTTATTAATGGCTTGGATGAGTTCGTTATCCAGAAAAATCAGATGGGGTTTTCCGGAAAAATTTTGAGTTTTCTTTCGAAAAAAATTTTTTTCTCCGAAAGTAACAAAGCTGTTTCAATGAAATTTACTATATATTATGTTGCCTCAACCTTACTACGTACCAAAATTCAACTTTCTAAGTTTAGAGAAAATTGAGTTACTCAAATTTTAAATTTTCTTTCGAAAAAAATTTTTTTCTCCGAAAATTACAAAGTTATTTTAATGAAATTTTGTGGATATCTTGCCTTAGGAAAAACCTTACTACGTATTGAAATTAAACTCTCTAAGTTTATAGAAAATTGAGTTATTTAAATTTGAAGCATTTAATAAAAATTCACTACCATAACGCACTTGCTGCGTCCCGAGTTTTTCTTCAACGGTTACGTTAATATTATTAGTTATTGTATGATTTAAACACTTTTGGACCTAAATAGATAATTGAATAGATAAAAAAAAATGGTCAAAATCTTTGTGAGCTAGCATACGGCCACGAAGTACTTATAAGAAGAGAAAAGCAATGGACTTGGAGAACTGCCAAAATTCGTCGTTGTCAAAGTTATTAATTTCATGATTGTTATTGACTATAGGCGTAAATAGAATTGTAAATTCTACTTATGACATAACATAAACTCAAGCTTTCTGGTATGTACACTATAAGAGTGATTATAATGAGGAATAAATAATAATAATAACCATATATAAATGATACAGCAAGTGATACTTTTGGAAAATAATCACTTCCATTTTCCAAATCCGTTTCAGATCTACTTATGAAAAAGTCCGCAATGTCTGAAGAGTCAGGGTTGCCAATTATCCTACCATCGATTTGTTCAAAAAAATTCATTGCTAAATTGAAAGATATTCAATGTTAGACAACCGGTGAAATTAGACGCGTGGCTGTCTCGAGGGTAGCGGTCTTTTACCTAGGTTAGGTTGGGTTAGGTTATATTGTGAGTGGGACATAACGGTCCCTCCACAGCGATCTTAAGGTCTATTGTGGCTCACGCCTAATTGTCTTAAATTTGACCCAACAAATCCAGCCTTCTACACAGGTCGACCATTTTTGTGGGCGAAAGTTGACCCTGATCTTCTGGTCCAAGCTGCGTCTTGCCAAAGAGGAGGTGTCTTGTCCTGTCCGCAGCCGGACAGGAACATAGCACGTGCTCTGCTGTTTCGTCACTCTCCATATACAGCCGGCACGCCGTCGCTTGACTGAGATCAATTCGGTGCATGTGGTGACGCAAGTGGCGGTGTCCTGTATACAGGTCGACCAGAGTTTTCAGTTGTTGTTTGTTTAGCTCTAGATTTTTTTTTAGCCCTTGACTATAAAGGCCATTTATGAAGGACTTAGAGTGTGCTAATCCTGGCAGATTTTGCCATTTGTGGATTGTCGTTCTATCTGTCCAGGTCTTTAAGGTGCATTTTGCTCTGCATGATGATATCGCCAGCACAGGTTCTGGTCCGATAAAGTCTTCCTGGCACCACCCCTGGCAAGCGCGTTAGCCGCTACATTGCCATCAAGGTGACCCGGGATCCAGACCACCGACACCTCATTGCAGCCGCCTCATTTGTTGAGGACAGATTACAGCTCCATACCGTCTTTAAATTACAACGGTAGAAATCAAGCGCTTTTATTGCAGCTTGGTTTTTTGAAAATATCTTTATCGACTTGTGTGTGCAATGGTATTGTATAATTTCCCTCGCAACCATCTCGATGGCATACGTTTCTGCCTGGTGTATGACTGCATACCTTCCGAGGCTAGATGGTATTCCTGCATCGGTGCTGCTCCCATATACGCCAGCTCCTGCCCCCCGATCGGTTTTGGAGCCGTCAGTGTACCAGCAGAGATCTGCCCTCATGAGTGTCGTTTGGTTTCGTTCGCAATTCTCCCTTACCAGAAGGACGATCTTGAAAGACAGATCTCTACTGAGCTTTGAAGGCATCAAGTCTGAGACCATTCCCAGAACCTCAATGTCGTCAAGGAGTCCGGTCTTTCCCAAACTAATTGCCTTCGGCATGCTGTCAGCCGTTTGTTTTAATCGGTACGTTGCTCACCTAGCCTCCCTTTCCAGCCATGTGTGAAGAGATGGAATGTTTAGGACGACTTCCAGAGACGCTAATGGAGCGGTGCTTATCGCTCCCGTTATCATCGGACAAGCTTGTCTCTGCAGCCGAGAAAGTTTGGCCCTCGCGATACCACCAAGTGGTATAAAATTTTCCGATTTTTTTATAGTTACTTTAAAACGATGTAATATAGGTATAGAAACATATGATACCACTTTGTAGCAATTTTTATTCCCAATTTGATTGCCTAACTGAAAATTGGAACCTGTGGGGAGCACATTTGGAGAACTCAAATCACCACAACACATCAAAAAAATCGACAATCGCTTCACTAAGCAAGTTAGCGTCATCAGAGGATGAATAATTCTGAGTTCAGAATTCAGAATTATCCATCCACTGATGACGCTAACTTGGTTAGTGAAACGAACGTCAATTTTTTTAATTTGTTGTGGTGATTTGGGTTCTCCAAGTGTGCTTACCAATTTGATTGTGTAACGAAAAATTCGATTAAAAAAATTGTATTTTTAACTCTTGCTGAAAATTATAAATTTAGGAAAAATCTTTATTTTAAAGAAAACCTCCGATGTAAGTTTCTTTAGACCACAGTCTTAAGTGTATTTCAACTTTATGTTTAATCCCAAACAGGAGCTACAGCACATGTTTTAAACATCAACCAGCTGTCAGACTTTCGAAAAAATTTTTTTTTTAAATCCTTAATAGTAGGTACAGTCTGAATAAACAATAATCAAAATTAAGATTTTCATCTAAAAATGCATAAATATACAGAGCGTTCTATTTAAAATAATAAAGCTGATGGCGACTTCCAGTATAACCGGAAGTGCTAGGGATCTGCCAATATTTTAGTTACCTAGTTTTGAATTTTCAAGTTTTTATTCTGGCCAGAACTCCACAAACATCTATCAACCCGTCTTGCTGAGTCACCCTGTATATATTAATTAAAATATTACAACAAGACTTACTTTGATGACCTCGGGGAGTTCTAGAAGAAGGCTGATTATTACATTGCACGACATCTTCAGCTTCCACCTTTCCTCTATGAAAGTCTATATCTTCTCTTCTTAGTCTGGAAATTTCGAAAGGATCACCAATTTCATCACCACTCTTTTGCAAACGTTCAGCATTGCCAACCCTTTGTGCAGGCCCATTATCTATCACTGAAAGAAAAAGAAACGGAAAATCAGTACCAAAGATTTGAATATTTCTATTAATTAACGTTATTGGAATTATTTATAATAATGTTTCATTCTAAATACAGGCGAAACGTAAAAGCACAGCATAAATGCTGCAGCTAAAGACCAAAACACTTGTATAGAATACAAGAAACCATTGCGAAGTCACACAAAAAGTGTCTAGTTTAGTAATATCAAGTGATTTTTTATTATTATGCTCAAGGTGTGATCTGTCCGTGAATTGACCGCAAAAATGGTCTTTAACGTTTCTGTTTAATATGACGTATGTCTATTCGAAAAGTTAAAAAAGCCAAATATTTTGCAGTTAGTTGCTACAATTACTCATAGGTTCACAAAAACGCACTTATATATTTCTATATAAATGCTTACGATAGCTGAAGCAAGTGTACACAGTATACAAAATTCTTAATCGGCCAAATTTTTTTTCGTATAATTTTTCCAATAATATCATACGAAAAATAAAATTCTGAAAAAAAAAAAAACACTTACAATACGAAATAACATCGTTACACGAACTTTAATATATAATTGTTACAATTAAAAAATACTTATTCAGAAACACATAGCGACCTTACAAACCCATTTCAAAGCTCGGAACAGCTGTGCGGATTCTCTCATGCACTGAGAAGGAAGGAGTCTTAATTAGTTTTATGGAACCTAAAAGTCTGTTTCAGACATCTTTCAATAGAGGCATATTTTCTAGTAACTGCAAAACTGCTCGAGTACAACCCGTCCTCAAGAAAGGATCCAAAGCGCTTCCTAGCAACTACAGGCCTATTTCTCTCCCTTTAGTCGTATCTAAAGTGATGGAAAATATATAAACACCGAATTACTAAAATTTCTTGAAAACCACAGTCTAATCCACGGCAGGCAGTATGGATTCCGTCAGCGCCGATCAACTGCCGACCTCCTTTCCTTTGTCACCCATTCTTGGAACACGGCGAATCCCAGATCGTCGCTCTAGGCATTTCCAAAGCATTCAGCCAGGTCTGGCACGCAGTGCTGTTTAATAAACTTCCGGCCTATAGCCTACCACCAAAACTCTGTTCCTGGACAGCAAATTTCCTCTCCAACCGGAGCATTTCTGTTGTCGTGGATGGACATTCATCTAAACTGTATCCAATTAATGCAGAAGTCTCTCAAGGTTCAGCTTTAGCCCCTGCTTTGTTTCCAACCCAATTCACAGTTACGCGGACGACAGCACCCTCCACTCAAATATACAATATTCTAAGCTTGTCTCTTTAGCCCAATTATATGAGGATCGCAGACTCATGGAGGGTTCTGTCTCTGTGGATCTCCAAAAAATAGTTGACTGGGGAAGTAGAAATCTTGTACAATTCAACTCCACCAAATATCAGTCTTGCCTTCTATCTCATAAGAGATACACCAATTCTAGACCCATCACAATGAACAACCAAGTTATTCAATGTAATGAGTCTTTTTCACTTGTTGGCATTTCTGTGGATCGAAATATCAATTGGCACCAACATGTCACATCAATTGCAGAAGCGGCTGCTAAAAAATTAGTTTTCCTCTTCCGGGCTCGCAAATAATTTTCACCAGCTAATCTCCATACCTTATATACTTCACAAATAAGGCCAAACCTCGACTATTGCTCCCACATCTGGGGTACCGCTGCCGGTTCTACGCTCGCTATCCTACCCTCACCCAAAGGCTGACATCCCTTGCCCACCGACGTGCCGTTGGTGACCTCTCTCTCCCTCTCTTTTACAGATATCTGCACGGACACTGCTCGGAGGAGCTTTCTTCCATAGTTCCTCCACCTGATCCCTCCAACAGATCTACCAGGGGAAGAGAGAGAATGCACCCTTTGCTGTCCAGGTCACCAGACATTGCTACGCCCGCTCTTTTGTCCGGAGGACTTCCAAGTTATGGAATTCCTTCCAGAATTAACAAGTTGCCTCTTTCCTCCTTGTCGATACCCACGGTACGATAGTATTTAGGCTGTGAGCCCTCGTGATGTGTTGTTGAAATTAAAAAAAGTCTTCTCTTCCGGGGCGTATTCTCTAACAAAACACCGCTCTGGCTCACATATTTCTGTGATTGTGCCTAAGTAAACCTCGACAGTTTTTTTCGGTAGGCCAAAACTATTAGGTGAATTTTCGGTATGTAATTCAGAAGAACACCTTGATACCTCGGTACATTTTCGATATTGCAGTAATATCGCAGCTTACTACGTTTTTATAATCAATTTTGTATTTGAGGTCAAATCCACCCCAAGTAAAAATGCAAGCAAACCCCAATGGTCAATGAGGCGGATTATGTTCGCTCTTGGTATTCAGTGCTGTAGATTATCTCTATACCTCAGGACCTTCTTGAGATTTTGTTGATATCGCGTTCGACTGCGTTGTTGTGAGCAAATTGGCTTCTGACTTTCTCGCAAAACTCGCATAACAATAGTCGAGGATTTGGGTCAGGTGAATTTTGGGTATGCAGTTGAGAAACCTTCAATACTTGGGTCGTTTCTGAGATTTAGTTGATATCGGAGCCTAATAGGTTGATATAATTAATTTTGGATTGTAGCTAAAATTTTTAATCAGCAACAATGCAAGCGGACCCCATTGATCCAGAAGGTTAGTTACGTTGATTAATCATTTGCATAACACCCAATCTCGTTGCGAATGGCAACAATCAAGTATTTTTTATTCACATATGCTTCAAATTTGTTGCTTATAATTTTATTTACAGTAAAAATATGGTGCAATTTCGATTATTGCCTCACGAAATGGAAAATATTATAAGGTAACAAAATAAAGTATTAATTTAAACAAAATTCTAAACTATTGACGTATTTATTGTGCGGTTTGAGGTTAAGGAGACAAGGCTGGTCGTAAAGACACATAGCCGACACTTACTCCAAATCCTAGTCGACAATTAAAAGGGTGATGGACCGTGTCGTGAATATCGGCCGCTCTCAATACAGGTATGGGGATGGCAGACAAATAGTTACTACTAGGCGAGATGACAACAGAATTGCGATAACAGTATGCAGGAACAGGAAGGTAATTTCCCCAGAAATTATATGAATTATGGAATTTGCAGCTTTGAAGTCGACAATATGCAGACGACTCCATACCAGAAATTTAAGACTCAGACGGCGAGCGGCGTGCCTACTCATGAAAACTATACACCGCACTGGGTGCAAAAACTTGGCCAACCAGTACAGACACTGGGGAGTAGCAGAATGGCAGGGATGTTTGTTGGTTGATGAATCAAGATTCACTTTGTATCGAAATGGTGGGCGAGTATTGGTATGGAGATAAACTGGTGAAAGGCATAGCGAAGAATGAGAGGCTTTCGGTGGAGGTGGAGTGATGTGGTGGTATAAGTCGGAATGGGAGAACTGACTTAGTAATCTTGATGGGAGCAAGTACGAATGGAAAAAGCTATCGATATTTGTGTGTCAGAGATATTGTCATTCCGTTTGTCATTAATTTCGCTAACGATTTTATATTGGTCTATGATAATGCTTAAGAATTAACAATATAGAGAGAATGGAGTGGCCTGCCAGATCACCTGATATGAATTAGATTGAGCATGTATGGAGTCGGATCGAATTAAAATTAAGTGAGCGACAAATGGTTTCCGTGACTTGAATGTATTGGCTACTGCGATTAGGCAGGAGTGGGAATCTACTCCCCAAGATTTGTTGAGAAGGTTGGTGGATAGCTTGCCCAAACGGGTGGCAGATCTGATCAGTGGTGGACCTACAAGATACTGACTTTTACGTTTCTTCATAACTATGGGGTTATTTATTCATTCACTTATTTGTGTTAGTCATGTCTTGTGTAATGAATAAAATAAAATTTTCGCGACTAACATATTAGTTTTACTACTAAAAAATAAATAAAAATAAATCATATCAACCTAGTAGACTGCGATATCAACAAAATCTCAAAAAATTCCACCCGGTATAGTAGATATGTTTTTCAGAGTGGAATACCAAAAATCAGCGTAAACCTCCCCGTCGACCAATGAGTTTAAAAAAAGAGAAAAAAATTGATGATATAAACGTAGTGGGCTGCGATATTACTGAAATCGGAAAACGTCTTGAGGTATTAAGGTGTTCTCCTTGACTACTGAAGTGCGCGTTTTACGAAAAAATAATGTGGTTAAGAGTCTAATTTGATCTTAAAGACAAAAGTGATGACAGCAACGTAGTGGAACGCCATGTTAACAAAATCTCGGGAAGGTCCTGAAGTATAGAGATATTCTTCAGCACTGAATACCAAAGGCAAACATAATCCTCCTCATCGACCAATGGGGTTTGCTTGCATTTTTACTTCGGGGGGATTTGACTTGAAATACAAAATTGATTATAAAAACGTAGTGGGCTACGATATTACTGACATCTCGAAAACGTTCCGAGGTATTAAGTTGTTCTTCTGAATTGCATACCGAAAATTCACCTAACCCAGCTCCTTGTTTATTAAAGTGCGCATTTTAGGAAAAAAACAATGTGGTTAAGAGTCTAATTTGACCTCAAAAGTGATGACGGCAGCGTAGTGGAACGGGATACCCAAAATCTCGGGAAGGTCCCGAGGTATAGAGACATTCTTCAGCACTGAATACCAAAAGCGACCATAATCCGCCTCATCGACTAATGGGGTTTGCTGGCATTTTCATTTAGGGTGGATTTGACCTAAAATACAAAATTGATTATAAAAACGTAGTTGGCTGCGATAGTAATCAAATCTCGAAAACCTCCCGAGGTATCAAGGTATATTTCTAAATTGCATACCAAAAATATATATAACTCTCCTCGTAGACTAATGGCCATCGTTTGAAGTGTTGCTGAAAAACCATCTACTTATATTCCACCCTATATCTTGTAGCACGTAAGTGCACATTTTGTTATTGTCTACCAATTAGAAGTTCCAAAAACATCTATCAACCTGTGAAAATTAGAGCAGATTCGGTGAACTTCGTTCTGAGATACAAACGATCAAACAGCATCCAAAATTTAAGGTGTTCCACTTCAATTGAGGCGTAGTTTAGTGGTTTGAAAAGCTGTGTTTTGTTAGTCAACAAATCCAGAACTCCGAGAACGAGACAACTCCAAAGAACGTGACAATATTTTCGCAGTCTTATCCTTATTTATCTTCAATACTTTTGTTTTTGTCATATTGACGATTATTTTGATTCGTTTTAACGCGCTATCCAGTACACTCAGCATTCTTTTTACGTAACTCTTTTTCCATTTCATTTATCAGTGCTACGTAACTTATGCAAGTGCAAAAAGTGCACTTTCCCGAGTTGACCTTAGTTGCAGTAGCTCCTTAAAAAAAGACCTTCATGATACTGTGTCCTAGTGTAGTAATGCATGTGTCGCAAATAGGACCCATAAAGTTTTTGATTTTATTTAGCTCAATTGTGTAATGCCTTTCAGTCAGACCAATATAAATGATCAAATTCATAAATATATCTGTTACAAAGTACTAAGCTTAATTATAAGGTAAAAACAGAAAAAATCTAAAATACAGTCGTGATTAAGAAACATGATCAAATTTAATCTATAATCGTTTCGTGAGATGTCATATACTTATTAAATTAAACGCATCTCATTCTTTAAATATTTCTTCCCACACAATAAGATTTTTTTTCTAACTAGTTACATAGAAATGCCAAAGCAGCATGATCTCGTTCTTTTTGTAATCTTAACTGCATTTGATTTAATATGAATATTACTGCTGAGTCAGTAATAGAAAAAGCATATTTATTTTTTCATTTAAATATTAAGCACAACCTTGACTTTAAAGAATCAATGAGTGTGTAAGAAAGGTTAAGATAAATTATTATTTACTTTGTATAGATGTACATAGAAGTAACAGTTTTATGTGTAGTCTCTGTATACGGTCTTGTAGTAAATCCTTAATGACATCACTATTGCGATGATGTCCACGCAAAAAATAGAACTGAATTATTGTTATTATCTTATATGATAATTATCATTATTGCTCTTTAACAGGTATCATTACTTTTGTTTAGCTGTACTTTACCACCTATTATTACTACTGTTCCAGATGGTACGCTTATTTGCGTGCCGACTAATTCTAAAGCATCATTCCATAATACAGGTGTCCCAACTAAAATTTGCACCCCGTAAAATGTCCGACTTCGTCCAAGTGTGATGTCACTATTAACCTGATGGGGAACCAAATTTTTTCGTGCTTTCGAAGTTATTTCTACATCCCTCTAACGCGCAGAGCCGCTCATGCAAAAAATTTTAATGGCAAGAGGGGTTGAGTGACCCATCATTTTTTAGTGAATTTTCTTGAACAAAATTCACTAATGAGAAGATCGCGACTTCCGAATTTAGAAAAAATTTCTTCAAATGAGCGTTTATATATTTATGTGTCACATCGATAACTCAAAAAATAACACACCGATTTTGGTAAAATTTGGTGAGTATCTTCCTTTTGCAAGTGGCTTATATAAGTTCGTTAGCCAGGAAGATCGGACTAGTTTTTCCCGTAAAATTTTAGGTTTCCTTTCGGAAAATTTTTATATCTCATAATAACAAAGTTAGGGCAACCATATTGGGTACGAGGGTTTATATCATAAAGAGGAAACCATGTACCAAAATTTGAATCTCTACGTTAAAACAAAACAAAGTTATAAGCTTTTAAGTTTTTCTTCTTAAAACTTCATAAAAGTCGCGATTCGAAACGTCAAAATTCACATGTTCTAGATAGAGAACATAAATGAATACGGCTGTGCAGCATAAATGTCGTAAGAAGTTAAGTTTCGGCTACAATCTTCATTGCTCTCTATTTTATTAAAATATTTGTTGAAAATTAATTTAAAATAGACAGTTTATGTGATGCTTTGGTATCAGTTTGGGTTATTTATTTAATTCTAATAACGAATCAGATTACGTTATTATTTAACGTTTTTTTTTCAATTGGGCAAAGTTGAAGTTTTTTATGAAGAAACGGTGTTGGTAAGGAGTTTCTCCTTTATATGGACTTCTGTAAGGTGAGTCTTTTACAGTTTGCATTTCTAGCTCCGTTGTAGCATGTTTACCCTGCACAGAACCTTAAATCTGCTTTAGGTCTCTTAACTGTATTGTGGAGTTGAGATCACAGCATTTGTCCGATGGTTAATGCATAAAGTGGTTCCTCTAAACATATTTCTGAATTTTTTTTCCAAAGAAAAAAACGAATAATGCGCTAATCAGCTAATTTACCTATAAATGTTATTAATGTTAAAAAAAATGGGAACAACGCTCGTGCCTTGAATAAAGTTCTCTTCGTCATTTTTACTTTAAATGAAATTTCCTTCTCCCGTTTCTCACTCGTCCAGCACATAAAATATAGGAATTTATATAAAATTGTCATTTATAATTGAAGGAAAATAAAACTTGTTCTAGGTATGCGAGGTTAAGTGAAACGACGTGAACCGACGTGAACTGAATCATTGGGAATGAATATAATGTACATACATATGTACATATTTGTGACTGCAAAGTGATTAAAAAACAGTATTAATTTACGTATGTATTATGTACTCTTTTTCCACGATATAATGACTTACAAGAGATATGATATTGCGCATATGCCCCGCCCCCTCCTATTACGTCACGTGGTGACTAACGTTATAGAAGTCCAACTATACACTTAAAACAAAGTCATTCTCAATCAAAAAGTTTCTATATGCCAGTTTAATGCGGTGGAAGTTACATTCCACTTCGTCGCCTATATTGCATTCTTCAGATGATCTAGAACGCAGAACTAAATTAAATTTGTTTTCATTTAAATATATATATATATATATATATATATATATATATATATATATATATATATATATATATATATATATATATATATATATATATATATATATATATATTGTAAATAGTTCCTAATCTAAAATATGAGGTGAGTAAATAAAAGATCTCAATTAATTCGTATCTAACCCCTTAACCTACACTTACAAAATCTGCTACACCTTTCGATAAGACAGAAGTGGTCGGATCACGTCGGGTTAGCGAATAAAGCCCGCTCACTCGGTGGTCATAAATTTAGCCTGCATCATCTAAAGGCTACCGAACCCTTCTCCACATAGTTACCTAGGTACTTTGATCGTAATCTTGGTCAGAGTTTAGTGAAGAGGTCGCAGACATCCTCAACAGGGAGTAAACCCTTTAAAATCTGGCGCCCGAGATCCTCCGATAGTAACCGTCAATCCGTGTCACCGAAAAAAGGTCTGCAAGCCGAGGCCTCGTCGCAGTAAGTTAAAAAATAACAAGTACAGACCATCTAAAATTTGGCCTGTGCAAGTTATAACAGAGGCTCATAAAAGGAAAAGGCTGGACTTTTGCCGCCAGATGATTGAAAAGTCACATGAAGATCCCGATTATTTTTTTAAAATATTATGGACTGATGAATCGCCTTTTTCTATGACAGGAGTTGTTAATAGGAAAAATCGCAGGTCCTAAGAAAACAAGTACAACAGAAAAAGATTGGTAAGACAAATAAAAACCAGGAAGAAAAACTGTTGGTGCTTGGTGTGGTTTGGTGTGTTTAATGTGGATGCAGGATGGGGCAACTTCGCATAGTATCCTACCCGTTCGAGCTTATTTGAATAACGTATTCCTATTATAGATAGGGAATAATGGAACTATTAAATAGCCACCTAATGGTCCAGATTTGACCCCTTTGGATTCATTTTATTGGGGAATTCCGAAAGACGTCAATAATAATAATAATAATAATAATAATAATAATAATAATAATAATAATAATAATAATAATAATAATAATAATAATAATAATAATAATAATAATAATAATAATAATAATAATAATAATAATAATATTAGTATTCAAATAATTGAAGACACGATTAGACTTGAAATAAACAATCTGAATGCCAATAATGAAGCCATTTCCGGGTCAATTATAAATATGAGGAGACGTTATCAATTTTGCATTGACAATAATGGTGCACAGATCGAATACCTTTTATAAGTTATCATTTATTTATATTTAAATTTCCAAAATAAATTTTTGTTATCTATTTTGTATAAATATTTAGACTTTTCCTCTCTCACTGTGAGCCATTTTGGTTATTTTATTCAGGAAATATCACTTATCAAATCAATAGGTGGTATTTTTTGAACTTACTTTAGCAATGATAACTTTTCCATATGACTGAATGAGTTCATCTCAAGGGCAGAAAATACACAAAAAAAACTTTTCCATAGTTACAGTAACTAGTTTTACTAACATATTCTACGTTTCATAACTCAAAAAGAACATATATATTTTTAAATCAGGAGAAAATGTCATTTCACAAATTTTATAATATACAGGGTATTCCATTAAAAAATATTACTTTTTTGTATCCCCTGAAATATGCAGGCCACTGTACTTTTGATAGCTTTTTAACAAAGTTTAGTCATAGCCACACAACTTTTGTTTTAACTTTCTTTCCTATTGGCAATAATAACGATGATAAGGGGTGGGTAATTTATAATGGATAACCCTGTACCAATTTCAAGCTTTTAGTGAATTTTCGTAGAAAAAATTCACTAATGGGGAGATCCCGACTTTTGAATTTAGAAAAATTTTTGCAAATGAGCGCGAACTAGGACCCCTAGAATCCATATCCGGGGTCAGTTTCAATTTTTATATGTTTATATATATATATATATATATATATATATATATATATATATATATATATATATATATATATATATATATATATATATATATATATATATATATATATGTATCACACCGATAACTCAAAAAATAATGGGCCGATTATGATAAAATTTGGCATGTACCTTCCTGTTGTAAATGGCTTGGACAATTTCGTTAGTCAGGAAAATCGGACGAGGTTTTCCGGGAAAATTTTGAGTTTTCATTCGAAAAAAAAATATATCTCCGGAATTAACAAAGGGCGATGAAATTTGGTACCAAAATTTAGCACTGTAGGTTAAAGGACAAAAAAAAAAATATATATATATATATATATATATATATATATATATATATATATATATATATATGTATCACACCGATAACTCAAAAAATAATGGGCCGATTATGATAAAATTTGGCATGTACCTTCCTGTTGTAAATGGCTTGGACAATTTCGTTAGTCAGGAAAATCGGACGAGGTTTTCCGGGAAAATTTTGAGTTTTCATTCGAAAAAAAAATATATCTCCGGAATTAACAAAGGGCGATGAAATTTGGTACCAAAATTTAGCACTGTAGGTTAAAGGACAAAAAAGTTAGAGGCATTTAAAGAAACATAAATTTTGATTTTCCTGAAAACGTCAAAGTCGCGATTTATAACGTCAAAATTGGTAATATTTAGGCAATGAACCTTAAACTAATATGATCTATGCAGGGAAAAAGTCTCAAGAATAATGTTTTACAAAGCCTGCACTCTTAGTTTCAATCGTCATTGTCCTTCATTTTACTAAAATATTCCCAGAAAATTCATTTCAAATACACCCTTTCTCTGATACTTTAGCAGTAGTGTTGGCTATAGAGTTTATCGTTTAATGGTATATCATTTTGGTCGAATTTTCGTAAAAAATCATTAAAGCTCAATATATTCGTTATTATGCACGTTACGAAAAAAAGTTGTAGACATTAATTATAGGGTGTCTTGAGCTATATCTTAAAAAATATTTCCACAATTACAGGCTGGCCCATAAGTCGTTGGTGATTCAAATTTTCTTTTTTTTTTAACGAACGCCCTATGTTATTGCATTTTTGCATTTTCCATCGAAATAGAATACATGTTTGTAAGAAAAGAAATTCGGGACGCAGCAAGTGCGTTATGGTAGCGAATTTTCATTAAATGCTTCACATATGAATCAATTTGCTATTAACCTATAAGGTTGACCAGAAAACCCGTTTTTTCGGGAACAATTTAAGTTTATTTTCGGAAATTTTTGTACATTTCCAAACAATAAAGTTATTTTGATGAAACATGGCATATTGTTTCTAATATATAGATTATACTGGTAACCAAATTTGATGCCTGCTTTCTTAAAAAACATATTTGCTTTTAAAAACATTTTTATGAAAATTCACTACCATAACGCACTTGCTGCGTCCAGAGTTTTTTTATTAAATATCCACGTTAAGGCGATTTTTGTGTAATTTGACCGGAGTATTTACCTTAATATTCATTTCGGGTGAAAAGTAATTTATCGAAAGAAACTCTTAGAGTAGCTATTTCCACTAAAACGATTTTTATTCGCTAAAAATCAGCTCCATACATCTGTGATCTCTTTAAGTCACAGCGTGTCCTCTCCACGGATGTTACAGTAAATAGATAATTAATTTTTTGAACCTTATAAACGGCTCGAGGAAATGAAGATACGTTTTTAGCTTCGCCTGAACCCGTTAGATGCAAACGAAGACCTTATGTACATAAACATTGTTCTGCATGATCAGCGAGCTCGCATGTTCCTTTTACTATTCTTACCGTGGGTAAATAATGGCTAAATATAGGAAGATATTTTCAGCGAATCATTCGAACGGTGTTTTTTTTTCCTCTTAGTTTTCTTAATACATAGCGTAGATGTACATGGGATGTTGGTGAGCAGTTACGTCAGAAAAAATGAGGACACATAGCGGAATTTTCAGTCAATAATGCTGATTACACAGGTCGACGTTGCGTATTTTTACAGTTAGTCGTTTAAATTTAATAAGTTACATGATGAGAACGAAACGTATCTTGAATTCGTGAGGTTAATTTCAAAATTTAATCAACCTACACTGCCTGCACAAAACTGTGATGCAGTTACTCAAATTTCTCGAGTGATCATTATATTTACATGTAGATATGTAACTAACAGCAACAATATTGGAATACTCACAAAAAAATGATAATAAATTGAAAAATCTGGACGCCGCAAGTTTGTTATTGTGGCGAAGTGTCATAAAAATATTTCAAGTCACGAAAAATAAGAAATTTATCAGAGAAACTTGTTTTGCGAAACAAATTTTTTCCAAAAAAAAATAAAAAAAATGGTTTGATTGTGTTGGCTAACGAACACTCAAGCGATTCATGGAGATAAAATTATAAATTTAGCAGGTACCTTACTTTTATTGAATTTTCATTAAGAAAATTCACTAAAAGAGAGGTAAGGATGGTGAAACTTTCGAAAAATTGCGAATTGGGGCCCCTAGAACCCACATCCAAGCTCCGTTTGAATTTTTATATGTTTCTATATATACAGGGTGTTTCAAAAATGATGGCCTATGTTACAGGTGCACATTCACCACAAAAAAATAAGAGTATTTTTTCATATAAACATGGGTCCGCAAATGCTTAGAATTTTAAATACAGCGTGTTAAAGTTATCTGCTTTTGTCAGTTTTTCACGAATAAGTCCGAATCAAATTAAAAATTTGACGTGAAAATTGGCATGTGGGGTTTTCGAGGGCAAGAAATTTAAATATGTTATAGTTAATAACACTACTGGCAGAGGGCGCCACCTGTAAGACATGGCTTGCATTCAATTGGCTATAATTTTTTGACACCCAGTAATATCGACCTACCGTATAGCTACATTGTAGCCCTTATCAATTGTAAGCAAAAAATGTATATTTGATTTAAATCTCTCATTTTCGAGATATTTTAATTTTTGTCTGTCGATGTCGCTCAAAAATTCATTCTGCGACAAATCATAGGAATACGTTTTTCACCTTTTAATTGCTATCAGTATGTATAAACTTAATTTTCTTATTATCTAGTTAAAAATTAAAATCTTACCAGGAAAAAAAGAACGGACAAGACACAATCGTGAAGATAAAATAAAAAGCCATGATAACAAACTTTGAACAAACCATTTAGCAAAGTGGTTTCATCGTTACGGGACTTTTGCGTTTTCGTCGTGGCATATACTACATTTGAGTTTTACGTTTGAGACTACTCACTATTTTTAAGTAATTAATTGCATTGTCCGTAATTTTTCTAATTAAATATGGAAGTCTTTACCAACAATGAACTGACAGACATGCATGTTATGTATTCACGGAACGCCTCCGTGGCCGTGTGGGAAAGTCGATTCAGACTTTCCAATTCGGACTCGGGGGACGACGGTTCGAGACACACAGGTAGCGGATGATTTTTCAAATCACTGCTGTCGTTGAGATCGAGCTTAAGGTGGAGGGTAGGTTAGTTTAGATGAGAAAAAAGGGTCAGCAATGGCCTAATTGCCAGTAAGCATCTTACCTTTACGTTTTTTTTACCTTTATGTATTCAGGGGCTTTTGGTAACTGTTATGAGGCGAAACGACTGTACGAAGAAGCCTTCCCAAATCGGAGAATTCCAGACAGAAGGATGTTTCAATAGATTGACATCTGTCTGCGAGAAACAGGTACATACGTACATTATCTAATACATCGATCTGTCTCTTTCGAATATATATATATATATATATATATATATATATATATATATATATATATATATATATATATATATATATATATATATTACCAGGTACCCTTAATAAAGTTACTGCTGATCGAGGCAGACCACGAAGTGCACGAAATCCTGATTTTGAAGAGCTGTTCTGGATGAAATTAAACAAAATCCAAAAATAAGTACTAGGGAAATGGCCAATCATCTGGGAGCATCCAATGCAACGATATGGCTAGTTCTTCACAAGCAACAATTGCGTCCATATCACATCTAACGTGTGCAGGCACTATCGCCTGAAAGAGATTTTATACCTCGCCTACAATCTTGCCAATGGTTTCTTCAACATAATGTAGAGAACTTGTTGAATTGTGTATTGTTCACTGACGAGTCTGGATTTAGGCGCGACGGGATCGTCAATTTTCGTAACGGTCATATTTGGGCTGACGAAAATCCCCACGCAGTTTTTGAAAGGCATCATCAACAGCAATTTTCCTTAAATGTATGGGCTGGAATTGTAGGGTGTAATTTGATAGGACCATTTTTTTTACCTCACAGACTTAATGCTACAACTTATCGTGATTTCCTGCAAAACCAACTAAATGGGTTATTAGAAAATGTACATCTTGACATAAGACATAACCTGTGGTTTATGCATGACAGAGCCCCCCCACATTTCGCCCTAAATGTCAGAAATTACCTAAGCAATACTTTTGGACGCAGATGGATCGGACGCGGTGGACCTCAGCCATGACCGGCTCGATCCCCTGATTTATATACTATGGACATTTATTTATGGGGGCATCTCAAAAGTATTGATTATGAAGCAAATGTTGAAAATGTTGATGATATGCAGCAAAGAATTTTACTTGGATGCGAACAAATTAGAAATACACCGGAAATATTTTACAGAGTACGACGTTGTATGCTCCGCAGAATACGAAAGTGTATTGAAGTGGAGGGTGGCCATTTTGAACATTTATTGTAGTCAGGTATCATAACATGTTATAAACTTTTTTATTTGTTGTTTTATTTATTGTTAAAATTTGCAGACAATACAATTAATTACTTGAGACAAATTAATTTTTGAGCGACATATACATACAAAAATTGAAATATCTCGAAAATGGTGTGTCTGAGAGATTTGGATCAAATATACATTTTTTGCTTACAATTGACAAGGGCTGCAACGTAGCTATACGGTAGGTCGATATTACTAGGTGTCAAAAAATTATAGCCAATTGAATGCAAGCATAGTCTTACAGGTGGCGCCCTCTACCAGCAGTGTTATTAACAATAACATATTTTAATTTCTTGCCCTCAAAAACCCCCGCATGCCAAAATTTTAATTTGACTGAGACTTATTCGTGAAAAACTGACAAAAACAAATAACTTTAACACGTATTTAAAAAACTAAGCATTTGCGGACCCATGTTTGTATGGCGAGCTCTAATTAGAGCGAAACCGGTCTACGGTTCTAATTGTGGTGAGAATGCATCTAGCCTTACATACTTTGTCCCTATATTAGTGTAGAAATGAGCCAGGGCTGAAAATTTACTAAAATTGTTAGTTGGCTGTATACAGCCTCTATTTTTTTAACACTTTGTGTTCTTTGGAGCCGGCTAGACAACATACTACTTGGTTCCGCAACTAATTGGAGACACGTTCACCACTCACTTAAAATGGATAGTTTAACCGTAAATACGAATGACAGAGAATTTGCAATAGGGCATCAAAAGAATGATGTAACTTGTATCATGTATCGATTGAACCTCAGTGGTTTCCCAAGATGCTTCATTCCTCCCAAAAGAATGTTGTATATTGTCGGCTGCAAAATTCCAAAACAAAAATCAATTATCAAACGTAATAATCGTTCTTGGCGTTTTACCATTTCGCAGTAGATGACATACGCCTGTCATATTACTTAACGATTGTTAACTTTAAGATAACTGCAGTTTGGAATAGTTTGAAAAGTTAGGGACCGCCAAAACACGCCTTAAGTGTAGTAGGCACCCTAACTTGTGTATTCAGTGTACACACGTCTCAGGAGAAAGGCTTTCCGTTACTCGGCAAATTTAAATGGCACCATTTCTTTTCCAGAAATTGCGGCTTGACTCACATCCTAAATAAGAGAAGGTATAAGAGGTATATATTTGTGGAATTCCCGTTATGTCAGTGAGTTCAAAGAGTTACATAATTATTGAGGACAACAGGTTTTCCACTTACCCATACAATGTGTTTGCCGGTATTCATAAAATTTAACAGTGCACGCAATTAGCATTCTATCAGCAAGAAAGCTTATATGTCATAGAGAATTAATTTCTGGTACTTATTTGACTAACTGTGACATATATACAGTGTGGACCAGTCTAATGGAATAAATTCAGAACCTATCTCGATTATTATCGTGCATAAGTATTTATAAAAAATGTTCGCGGCGCAGCAAGTGCGTTAAGGTAGTGAATTTTCATAATAGCAATATATTATAGTTATTTAGCCTTATATTGAAAGTTATAAAACATTAGTTTATTTACTTAGGAATAGTAAATGAGGTAAAGAAAGGCAAGCAAAACCATGAGCTCTATCATAAATATTTATACAGTAATTTGGATACAAAACTCAAACAAAGAAATTGATAAACAGGAAATATAACCCACAAAAAATACACTAGAAAGCTGAACATAAAAAAAGTCCCGTGGTTCATGCATTTAGGGTGATTGTATGCATGTAGAAGGGGAGTAAGAACCCCCAGATCGAAGAGGGTTTCTGCCCCTTCACCCAAAAACATAAGGGGTTCTTCTTCCCCTTGTGCATGCATACAACTCCCTGCAGAGCATAGAGCACAAGAACAATTTCTCGGGAGCAACCCCCAAGAAAGTTACTGGACCTGGGCGAATATGGAGGCGGTGCGGGGTAAACAGGGTTCAAAGGAGGTATTGATGCAAAATTTATAAAACGCATCTTTTCAAAGTCCGCCTAAATATTTTTTTAGCATTTTCCGCTCATATTTCCCCCCGCCCAGCACCCCTATTCATTCTTGATCCCTTAACTTTCTCAGAGGTTGTTTGCAACAAATTTGCCTTGTGGCTTGTGCATTCAAGGAGGGTTCTAAGCATGTTTCTCAAAAACAAATTCTAAAAACCCTAAATGCAGTAAACTGTAAATTTACAAAATACTTATTTACATGTCACTTTGAGAGTAGATCTGACATTTATCAAAATAATTTGTCAGTTGAATATGACATGTACTGTTGCCATGGACTATCATTATGCAGTACTGTATTACGCCTTATAAGAATCTTGTTGTTTTTTGGAGTACGAAAGCTTATTTTACTGTAAAAATATTTTTTCATCCCTTAACCTGAAACGGTTTTCGTTTCATTTAACGTTGTTTCATTATAGCGTCACAGTAGGTTTTAGAATCTAGAAATTATTCTATTTTGTGTGAATTTTTTCGTTGCATACCTAGAATAAATTGTATTTTCCTTCAATTATAAATGATGATTTTAAGTTAATTCCTATATTTTCTGTGCCCAATGTGTTGAACGGATGCGAAACGGGAGAAGGAAATTTCATTTAAAGTGCAAATGACGAACAGAACTTTATTCCAGGCACGAGCGTTGTTTCCATTTTTTTAAATAGTAATAACATTTATAGGTAAATTAGCAGATTAGCGTATTGTTCGTTTTTTGAAAAAAAATTCAGAAACATGCTTAGAGGAACCCCTTTATGCATTAACCATCGGACAAATGCTGTGATCTCAACTCCACAATACAGTTAAGAGACCTAAAGTCAATTTGAGGTTCTGTGCAAGGTAAAAATGCTACAACGGAGCTACAAATGCAAACTGTAAAAAACTCACCTTGCAGAAGTCCATAGAAAGGAGAAACTACTTACCAACACCGTTTCTCCATAAAAAACTTCCACATTGCATAATTGAAAAAAAAAAACGCTACATAATAAGCGTAATCTGATTCCTTAAAATTAAATAAATAATTGAAACTGCTACCAAAGCATCACATAAAGGGTCTATTTTAAATTAACTTTCTGCAAATAATTTAATAAAATAAAGAACAACGGAGATTGTAGCTGAAACTTAAGGCTTTTTAACTTCTTCTACGACATTTACGCTGCATAGCCGTTCATGTAAGTTCTCCATCTAGAACATGTCAATTTTGACGTTTAGAATTGCGACTTTTTTGACGTTTTAAGAATAAAAACGTAAAAACTTATAACTTTGTTTTATTTTAACGTAGAATTTTAAATTTTGGTGCATGGTTTTCTTTTTATGATATAAATCCTCGCACCCAATATGGTTGCCCTAACTTTGTTCTTTCCGGAGATATAAAAATTTTCCGAAAGAAAACGCAAAAATTTCCAGGAAAAACTATTTCGATTTTCCTCGCTAACGAACTTATCCAAGCCTCTTGCGAAAGGAAGGTACTCACCAAATTTTATCAAAATCCGCGCATTATTTTTTGAGTTAGCGGTGTGACACATAAAGACATATATATATATATATATATATATATATATATATATATATATATATATATATATATATATATATATATATATATATAAACATATAAAGTCTAAAACTGACCTCGGATTTGGGTTCCAGGGGTCCCAAATAGTGCTCATTTGTAGAATTGTTTTCAAAATTCAAAAGTCGGGATCTCCTCATTAGTGAATTTTTTAAAAGAAAATTCACTAAAAGTATACTGAGATGATTGTAGATTTTCATCAGGAAATCTGATTGTTTTATTGGACGAAGCAAAACAACGTCTCTGTAGTGGAATGGATTAAATTTATAACGTTGTTATATCAAGTGCATGTAATAAACCAGTGTTTAAACATCCATTCCCATATAACAAGTCGGTCAAGACGGATTGTCCATGAAGTAAACGACACTAGAGGTTTTATTAGCATCTCTATAAGGTTAAATTATAGTTTAGGAAGCGTAAATGTCTGTGATATATATATCGGAGTATGTGTAAAAGTGCATACCAACTGTATGATCTATACCAAACCGGACACGTTGGTTGGAAAACAAGGTGCTGGAAAACCGAGTAGGTGTAGGTGATATACCTAATCCGGGTAGTGTGTACGATTTGCTGTCCCATTAAGAATAAATCACACTTATTATAACTATTTGACATTGTCAAAATGGATATATTGTAAGGAGGGTTTGTTTTTCAAGTTCTCATTATAACAAATATTTGCGCAGAAATCCGTTTCGGAACGATCTGAAATCAAAAAAAACTCTGGACGCAGCAAGTGCGTTATGGTAGTGAATTTTTATTAAATGCTTCAAATTTGAATAACAAATTTTTCTATAAACTTAGAAAATTTAATTTTGGTATGTAGTAAGGTCTTTCTTAGGACAAGATATCCACCAAATTTCATTAAAATAACTGTAAATTTTGGAGAAAAAAAATTTTTTGAAAGAAAATATAAAATTTTAATAACTCAATTTTTGATAAATTGAGAAAGTTAAATTTTGTTACTTAGTAAGGTCTATCCCAAGGCAATACATGTAAATTTCATTAAAACAGCTTTGTTATTTTCGGAGAAAAAATTTTTTTTTTGAAATAAAACTCAAAATTTTCCCGGAAAACCCCGTCTGATTTTCCTGGCTAACGAACTCATCCAAGCCCTTATTAAAAGAAAGGCACTTGCCGAGTTTTATTGAAATCGGTTAATTATTTTTCGAGTTATCAGACGGATATATATATATATATATATATATATATATATATATATATATATATATATATATATATATATATATATATATATATATATATATATATATATATATATATATATATATATAAACATAAAAATTGAAACTGACCTCGGATATGGGTTCTAGGGGTCCTAGTTCGCGCTCATTTGAAAATTTTTTTGCAAAGTCTCACCGTCGATACCTCTCTATTAGTGATTTTTTTAAAAATAAAAATTCACTAAAATCAAATAACAGAGATAGCTTGCTCTACTCGCAATTGTCTTTAGAAAATCAAATTAAAGATCTCAATTTACCAAGAAAAACTTCAACTACCATAATTAGAATGAGATTTAACCACGGTAGATATAAATCTCATCTGCATCGAACTGGCATGGAGGATCTTACTGCAACTGCGATGGAACCTCTATCTGCGACTTGGACCGCCTAGTATTTTCACGTTACCGATTAACACGCTACGAATTGACTTATGCATTTATTAATAATAACAATGTTTACAGTGAGCGACATCTGCTGGTCAAACGTGAAAATATAAAACCATTGAGACCAAGAATTGAAATGTTAGTCAATAAAAGTGAGAATGAGAACTACAAAGTCATTGAATAATACGAGATTTTAAAGCTGCGGTCAATAGAAATATAAATAACCAACAGCAACCACACACTTATGATTTAAACATGTTTCAAATTTGAATAGCTCAATTTTCTGTAACCCTAGAAAGCTGAATTTTGGCACATAGTTAGGTATTTCCCAAAGCAATATGTAGACCAAATTTTATCGAAATTTTCGGAAAAAAAAAATTTTTTTTGAAAGAAAACTCAAAATTTTCCCGGAAAACCCCGTCCGATTTTCCTGGCCAACGAACTCATCCAAGCCATTAATAAAAGAAAGGCACTTGCCGAGTTTCATCTAAATCGGTTAATTATTTTTTGAGTTATCAGACGGATACATATATATATATATATATATATATATATATATATATATATATATATATATATATATATATATATATATATATATATATATATATATATATATATATATATATATATATATATATATATATATATATATATATATATATATATATATATATATATATATATATAAGCATATAAAAATTCAAACTGACCCCGGATATGGGTTCTAGGGGTCCTAATTCGCGCTCATTTGAAAGAATTTTTGCAAAGTCTCACCATCGATACCTCTCTATTAGTGAATTTTTTTAATAAAAATTCACTAATAGCAAAATTAAAAATCTGGACGCAGCAAGTGCGTTATGGAAGTAAATTTGCATAAAAATGTTTTTAATTGCAAGTATGTCTCTTTAATGCAAACAGGCATAAACGTTTCTGTAACCAGTTTACAGAAACACTGCAGAACATCCTAGCACATCTAGAATTCAGAAGGGCCACTTTTTCCAGTTAGCTTACGCGCTGGCTACGTTCTTCACTTACAGAAACCAAACCCAACAGTGAAGCCAGAGAAGTAGTCTCCCAGTCTGTATGTAGTACAAGACCATACTCCATGAAAATCTGCCCATTATTATTTGAGTTATTGGTACGATATATATATATATATATATATATATATATATATATATATATATATATATATATATATATATATATATATATATATATATATATGTATATATATATATATATATATATATATATATATATATAAACACATATGGGCTGGCCCATTGAAAACGAGCTGGAAACTCTTTTAAATTTCTCGGGAAATTCATCAGTTATGTTTCAAAACACCATATCTTCTAAACGAATAGACCGAATTTCAAGAACAAAAAAGCAAGGTTTAGGATATCAAAAGCTTTTTCACATTTGAAAAAATTTGAGGGATGACACCCCCGCTTAGAAGGGAAAGTTTAGGCTATACTTTTTACGTGAAATGTTGTCCCCCTCACAACCCACTTGTTTATATATATATATATATATATATATATATATATATATATATATATATATATATATATATATATATATATATATACGGGGTAGCGCATGGAAAACGAAACAAATCGATTTGCGTCCAGAGAATATTTTTTTATAAGAAACGCTGAAACACGTCAATTTTAATATTGAGGGGGACATGTTTTGACATAAAACTCAACTTTGTCACATCAACCCCTTAAGGGTGGTGATAACAACCCATATATTTTAAATAGGGAACATGGGTGTTGCATCATTTCAAAGCTCTTTCTTTCCTGAATTCAGCACACTAATTTTTTTGGAAGTTTTATCAACTCGTTTAAAAATTATTCACAGTTCTAGTTGCAAGAACGTATTTCATTCATTGTGATAAAAAACGCAATAATTAGTCAATTTTTCGTTAAAACAAACTAAAAAACAAAACCAAACGTTAAAAAATGTTTATTCGGTTAAGTAAGTGTTCAAATTGTTGACCACCAGCTTTCATACAAAAGTACAAATTTTGTTCAAACCGACCTCTGACATTCTGGAGCATTTGTAGAGTTATTAGACGGCATTCTTCAACAATGCGTCATCGTAATTCTTCCAGAGACTCCGGTTCTGTTGCGAAAATTCTACTCTTTAAACGGCCCCATAGAAATAAGTCTAGAGGAGTTAAATCCGGTGATCCAGGGGGCCACTAAATAGCACATCTACGCCCAATCCATTGCCCTGGAAGCTATCTGTTCAAAAACTCCCTAACACCTTGTGAAAAATGCGGAGGAGCTCCATTTTGTTGAAACACTAATTGATTTTCTTGATAGCGATCATCATTTTCAACAATGTCAATTAGTAGAGGGTAAACGATATCTTCTAGTAACTCCAAATACGTTTCGCCACTTAAATTGCCATCAAGCAAGAAAAATTGGTCCGATTAAACGGTCTCCAAAAATGCCAGTCCAGACGTTCAATTTCTGTGGAGTTTGAGTGAGGACTTCACCTCACTTTTGAGTTTTTGTTGGGATTTTTTTTGTAAATATCGTTTTAGGCTGCCAAATGCGATAGGAAAAGGCCACTAACGCATGCAGAATTATTAGAACTAATCGAATCCGTCCTCTCAGACGGTGGGGGGAGCAGTCAGAGGAGGAGAGTGGGGATGAACATTTGGAAAATATCTATATGGATCCTAAAGATAATATACAAGAGGTGGAAAATAATGTAGAACTTATGGAAGTATATGTTACGGAAATGCAGTCGGCCAATAGTGCAGGTGTAAAAATCCCGGTTGTAAAGGCCAGTCATGTAATTTGTGTGAAATATAACATACATTTATGCTTATCTAAATATAAGAACTGTTTTATGCAATATCATATGGAATAAAATATAAATCAAGTAAATTTGTGTATTTCGATTTGTTTCAGCCTCCATTGGTACCTTCAAGTCACAATGTATTCAATTGAATACATCATATAACACAAAAATGTTATACTCAAAAAAAGTAACCTGCACATGCTAAAAATATTGCAAAAATTATACTCTTTCATATTACAAATTATTGGAATTTTCTTTGACGAAAAAAAAAGAAGTCGTGACCGAAAGGGTTTTATATTATGTGCGATACGATAAGTCTAGTATGACTAAAAAGAGATAATTTATAAATTATTTCGTCCAAAAATATTATGTAGTTGGTTGGAACAGCCATATGTTGTCATTATTTGCATTTTTGTTGGAATGGGCTCCTGGCGTAAAGGCCAGATTATCTATAAACTTTTGTAAGAGGTGGAATTTCGTAATTTTTCCTCACCAAAGCACACTGAATATTGCAATCTTGACAAATTTAATTAAAAAATATTCTTGAAGTAATAATATGTACAGAAACCTTTAGTTCAGGTTCATGCGTGGCTTCCTTATCCAGACCACCAGTATGTCATATCTGCAATTAAGATAATAATACCTTTGCCATTGTCGCAAAGTTATTTGCAATTAAACAGCCAATGAATTATTCACGTTACTGTAAGCCTATGTAAAAATCGTATGCTTAAGTGTTACAATCTTAGCTTTTAAAAATATAATAGTAGATTATAAGAGGCAGTTGTCTTTCTAGAATTTGTATAATATTATATATTTAGCTATACAGGAAAATATAAATATTTTCATTTATTTAATAAGGCATGCAAATTACCTGTTCTGTAGTTTTATTTATGTTTACTACTTCTGCGCTCTCTTACACTGATTAATAATAATAATAATAATAATAATAATATAAGATATACTTTACCCACTGAAACAAAAATTAGTCGCATTGGCGAAAAAACTCAAAAGATACCAGAAAAGTAACAAACGCCGTATACAGAACAACCAGTTTGCCATATATCAAAAACTTGTCTATAAAAACACTGATATAGCCGACAACCCACAGAAAGAAACAGAACTGTGGCCAAAAGCACAAGACATCAACAAGTTCTGGAAAGACACCTGGGAATCACCTCTAACACATAAACGAGCCAAATGGTTTTATGATGAGAAAGCAAGTAGGGCCACTGTAAAGACGATGCTTGAGTGGAAAATCAATAAGGAGGAGGTGACAAAGGCTATTAACAAAACTCTGTATTGGAAATCTCCTAGTGTGTATGACCTCCAGAATTCTGGTACAAAAAGTTTGCCTCAACAAATGAACATTTGAGTAGGTGGTTTAACATGCTACTGGAAAATCATCAACTTACACCTAAGGTTATGACAATGGGAATAACCTACTTGCTACCCAAAAATAACCAACATGCAGCAGGTCCAACTAAATATCGTCCAATCATGTGCCTTCCTCTATTATATCGGCAAAAACCCGGCCCAAAGAAAAAATATAGAGGTGCCAAGTCTGGATATCGAGGCGGCCATGCTACAGGCCCTTCTCTTCTCATCCAGCGTCCAGGGTACAGGTTATCAATGACATTACGTGCTTCCAGAGAGAAATGACTTGGACAACCATCCTGCTGCATCCATATCGAATTTCGCGTATTGAACGAGACGTCTTCCGGAAGTAATAGTAGTAATAGTAGTAATATTTATTAAGATTGATTATACATTGCAACATTTGACAAATAAATTGATAACTTGTGCTTGTCCAAGTCACAATTTTGATAGGTTTATCCAAATAGAGTAATCAAAACTTGTAAAGATGACGTTGGCTACTAAAATTTTGACATACCAAATAGTTCATTTTGCTTCCTTAAAAAATCTGTTGTTGACAGAGGACGTTGTCGAGGAAGTCAGCGTACACACGGCCAGTTAGGATGTCATAAAAAAGTAGGGCCCGATGGTCTGGCAACCGATGAGGCCACACCATATGTTGAGGCTCAACAAATACTGGTTGTCTGCTTCTCGCAGCCAATCGGGATTTTCTTGAGACCAGTAATGGGCATTGTGAATGTTGACCATCCCGTTGCTTTTGAATGTAGCCTCATCGGTGCAGAGAATCTATCGATGGAACTCAAGATCTTTGGTTAATAGCCATTGGCAAAAATCGATACGTTTTTGATAATTGCTCGATTCAAGTGCCTGTGGCAGATTAACGTGGTAGGTATGATAGTGATTATCTTTTAAAATTCTGCATATTGACATTTGACTCACACCAGAATCAACCGTGATCTTCATGGTTGAAACATGGGAGTTCATAGAAACATCAACCAAAATGTCAGATGCGATTTCGTCTCTTACCGGCTTCCTAATCTGCTGATTATTATTGTGTTGGAGCTGAGTTTCACCAGTTGCTCGAACTCGATGCGCCAGGCGCCTGAATGCGTTGTGAGATTGAGGAACACGGTCAGGGTACCTCTCTGCATACATTGGTTTGGCTTGTCTGACATTCGCCTAACACCATATATATATATATATATATATATATATATATATATATATATATATATATATATATATATATATATATATATATATATATATATATATATATATATATATATATATATATATATATATATATATATATATATATATATATATATATATATATATATATATATATATATATACCTTGCCAAAAATGACACTTAAATGATTTCACGAAGTAGTGATTAGATGATTGATAATTTTTGTCAACAATGTCTATGGCTGACATTTCCATGTTTACACCTGGTATTTGTTTGGTAGATACTTGTTTTCGTTTTTTGAAAACCAGGACTGGGTGAATCAAGGTGACAGACACTTCAAAATGAACGCTTACATTTTCTGCCATTCAGTCCCCCCACACACAACAGCTATGTCCTTCTCGTTGGGTCTGGTTTGTATTAAGAGCAGTTAAAATTTATTTATTTAATCGTGAAGTCTATCGGGAAAGTGGTGGGAATAAAACCTTCTTTTTCTTTTTAATATAACCTAAATCTGTAATAAAAAATACCATGGTTCAATTGAAAAACCAAATTTTAGGTCAGAACGCTCCATTTACAGTTTTTTCCGGAAGCTGACTCGATCACCAATTGATAGAGCGTACCCGATTTGAGTATACAAACACATATTTTTTTTCCTTAGAGCATCCAGTAGGCTAATAAACGACTGGTTTGGGTGGTCTCATTCATCCTGCACATACATATATTGGACCGATTTTAATGAAATCTGTCAGGTGATTTATTTCTGTAAGTGGCTTAGACCAGTTTTTTAGCCAGAAAAATCGGCCAGTGTTTGTGAATTTTTTTTTCCGGAAAATTTCTCTCTGAAAATAAGAAAGCTATGGCAACCAAACTAAGCGCGCGGGATTCCATAATTAAAGTATAGAATATACCAAAATTTAGATCTCTTGAAAGAAAAAAAGTTATAGGCATTTAATAAAAAAGTGGCCATGAAGGCCCCAGTAGGGCAGAGGAGGGCACAAAACCAAAATATGTTAAACAAAATATATTTAGTTTTACCAATGACTAAATAGAATACAGGACTTTTTTTGGGAATACAGGAGGGAGAGATGCCTCATGCAGACCTCATTCACGACACCGTAGTGCCGTGAGATATCGAGGTACTATGAGACTCGTACTCTTAGTACACCTACTCACTAAAACTCCCTCCCTAGGAGTATCGGACCTTAGTCCATACCTCCGTCGGAAAGAATACACACAATGACTTTTGGGTTTGAATGTTTCCATTCTGATTTTGCCGTGGGGGCGTTAGCGGGTAAGTATAAGCTTTGGACGCTTATGTGTATATGGAAGTTGCTCATCGTAGTCGGTGGCACTACGGAGAAAAGCATTTGGGTGAGAAGCGGCTTTTGCGAACTGAGTTGTGGATAGTTGAGTTATAAACTCAAGTATCGAAGGCATTTCCAGATCAGAATGAATCTGACTGTTTCTCACAAACCGAATACAGGACGGAGTGTACCATGTCTTATATATGTAGAATTAGCGGACCATTGGATGACTCATTTTTTGGGGTCGAGTTCGAGTTGATTGATCTATTTGTTTCTAAATATCGCACGTATGGTGTAATTGAAGTGGGGACGATTTATTGTGCACGGAAAAAAGCTTGAAATACACGATTTTAGTTAACCAGTGACACGTGGAGGTTTAAATTTCTGTCAACATCTCAATCAGCTATCCCGTTTTCAAGATCGTCAATACATGCTCTGTCCTGTATTTTTCATAGTCTAAGAATATTATGGACAAATATTGCTTTCGTGGCGCATATATAATTTTCGTAAAAAAAAAACATTTCTATGAAAATTAGCTAATTTTTGTTACTTAATCAAATCCATAGCAAAACCGAATAATATGTGTCCTAAAAGGCCTGACGCTGGAGCGAAAAAGAGTAAAAGAGATACATAATCGTACAAGAAAGGGCACTAAGCCGACTAAGCCCGACGTCTTCACTGGTGAGTATTTTCATCACGTATTCTCTGTGCGGTTAGTAATACGCTGAAAAATTCTAACGCAGTAAATGCGTTACGGTACCAAATATTTATACATACTTAGAAAAATGCCATAATCGTATTTTATACCAACGTAGATATTTCTTAGTTGGTATATACTGTCTATAGACGCAACTTGTGTATTTAATTTCACACAAACATCTTTCTCATTTTCGCAGATAAGCACTTATGAAAAAAGTCTGGACGCAGCAAGTGCGTTATAATAGTGAACATGCATTATATTTCGATGGAAAATGCAAAAATGCAATAACATAGCGTTCGAGTAAAAAAAAAGAAAGTTTTTATCACCAACGACTTATGGGCCCCCTGTGATTCTAGAAATTTTTTTCAGTTGTAGCTCAAGACACCTTATAATTAATGTATACAATTTTTTTCCGTATCTTGTATAATAACGGATATATTAAACTTTATTGATTTTTTACGAAAATTCGATATAAATTTTATACCATTAAACCATTATATACCAAAACACGGTAGCTAAGACTACTGCCAAAGCATCAGAGAAAGGGTCTATTTAAAATGAATTTTCTGGAATCATTTTAGTAAAATGAAGGACAATTACGGTTAAAGCTAAGACTTCAGGCTTTGTAAAACATTCTTCTTGAGACATTTTCTTTCCATAGCTCGTATTAGTTGCAGGTTCTTTGCCTAAATATTGCTAATTTTGACGTTTTAAATCGCGACTTTGACGTTTTGAAGAAAACCCCAATTTATTTTTCCTTAAATGCATATAACTTTTTCACCTTTTAACCTACACAGCTAAATTTTTATAAATTACCTATAATGATATAAACCTCCGTACTTCCGGAGATATGAATTTTTTTCGGAAGGAAATACAAAATTTTTCGGGAAAACCTGAGCCGATTTTCCTGACTAACAAACTTATCCAAGCCACTTGCAAAAGGAAGGTATTCACCAAATTGAATCGGCTCATTATTTTTTGAGTTAACGGTGTGATATATATATATATATATATATATATATATATATATATATATATATATATATATATATATATATATATATATATATATATATATATATATATATATATATATATATATATATATATATATATATATATATATATATATATATATATATATATATATATATATATATTTTGTGTGTGTGTGTGTTTTAGGGGGCTAATTAGCGCTCACTTGAAGAAATTTTTTCAAAATTGAAAAGTCGGGATCTCCTCATTAGTGATTTTTTTTTAAGAAAATTCACTAACAAGAAGATAGCGATTACGTTTTTTTGCAATCTTGCTAATTGAACATAGGCGATTCCTTTATTCAGAACAATCACTAGAAGTTTTCCTCTAACGTGACAGGACACATGATTTATTTTACTTCAATCGACTTTCTTATTCTATATTATATATTTACAAAATTCAATGTTAAAAAACAGAAGCTAATTAACACGTGTATGAGGATTGGCTTAAACGTGGTGACAATGACATTTCCTTACAACAACAAACAGAGCAAACAGATGATCTTTGTAACGGGTACCTCCATAAATTAATGAGGAAAACAATATATATAAATATGTATTATTTTAAAGTAATATCGTAGTTAACTAGCTACTTGCTGTAAAACGATAAATAATAGTAGGTAAATTGTACAATTAAATTTTGTAATTCATTGTCATGAAATTAACCTTATCAACCCAACCTGACACCATGCTTATTTAACACGCAATTGGTTCTGTTTACTTACTGTCACGAAATTCTACCTTAGAAACAGGTTTACTGAAAAATCTCTGCTATCAGGAAATAGTCTGGATATGGCAGTAGAAAAAGTCAGGGAAGAAAACCAAATCAAAAAAACTTGATAAAATGACTAGTTTTTTATTGTTCGCCGGCAATTCTACTCTCAACCCACCTCCACATGTTTAACCACCAACAGTCCCATAAAATGCCGATTATCATTTTCAAAACTAAAAAGGTACGAAAGATGCTCTCTTCTTTTAATACCAGGAAATCCTCTGGCCTTCACGAGATCCCAGCAATTGTTCTCAAAAAATGCGCATAAGAACTTGCTCCTGTCCTGACTCGTCTGTTTCAGACATCTTACAATAGGGGCATATTCCCTAGTAACTGGAAAACTGCACGAGTACAACCCGTCCCCAAGAAAGAATCCAAAGCGCTTCCTAGCAACTACAGGCCTATTTCTCTCCTTTCAGTCGTGTCTCTAAAGTGATGGAAAAGTACATGAACACCTAATTACTAAAATTTATTTAAAAACACAGTCTAATCCACGACAGGCAGTATGGATTCCGTCAGCGCAGATCAACTGCCGACCTCCTTTCCTTTGTCACCCATTCTTGGAACAAGTCTATGGAACTACACGGTGAATCCCAGATTGTTGCTCTAGACATATCCAAAGCACTAGACCAGGTCTGGCACGCAACGCTGCTTAATAAACTTCCCGCCGATGACCTACCAAACTCTGTACCTTGACAGCAAATTTACTCTCTAACCGGAGCATTTCTGTTGTCGTGGATGGCCATTCCTCAAAACTGTATCCAATTATTGTAGAAGCTCCTCAAGGTTCAGCTCTAGCCCATACTTTCTTTCTTCTCCACATCAATGACCTCCTCTCTAGCACATCCCACCCAGTTTACAGTTACGCGGACGACAGTACCCTCCACTCAAATATACAATATTCTAAGCCTGTCTCTTTAGCCCAATTAGATGAGGATCGCAGACTCATGGAGGGTTCTGTCGCCGTGGATCTCCAAAAAATATTGGACTGGGGAAGTAGAAATCTTGTACAATTCAATCTTACCAGATCCCAGTCTTGCTTTCTATCTCATAAGAGATAGACTCATCACAATGAACAACCAAAAGTAATGAGTCCTTTTCACTTGTTGGCATTTATGTGGATCGAAATCTCAATTGGCACCAACATGTCACATCAATTGCAGCAGCGGCTGCCAGGAAATTAAGTTTCCTCTTCGGCCTCGCAATTACTTTTCACCCGCTAATCTCTATACCTTATATACTTAAAAAATAAGGCCAAACCTCGAATACTGCTCCCACATCTGGGGTGCCGCTGCCGCTTCTACACTCGCTATCCTGGACTCCATTCAGAAGAGAGCTATACGTATCATCGGTGACCCTACCCTCACCCAAAGGCTGCCATCCCTTGCCCAACGACCTGCCGTTGGTGAGCTCTCTCTCTTTTATAGATATCTGCACGGGCACTGCCCAGAGGAGCTTTCTTCCATAGTTCCTCCACCTGCTACCCCCAACAGATCTACCAGGGGAGCAGAGCGAATGCACCCTTTTACTGTCCAGGTCATCAGACATAGAACATCTTGTTATGCCCGCTCTTTTGTCCCGAGGACTCCCAAGTTGTGGAATTCCTTGTCGGCACATGTTTTTCCTTCTCCTCCGAGCCTCCAAACCTTCAAGTCCAGAATTAACAAGTTGCCTCTTTCCTCTTTCTAGACACCCACGGTACGATAGTATTTAGGCTGTAAGCCCTCGTGGTGTGTTGTTAAAATATAAAAAAACCTGGCATTAGACGTCAATTTAATGCGACTTACAGTGGTACTTCTCAACAACCTGATATTTGGAAAAAAAACGACTCTATTTTTGAGTTCTCCTTTCCTTTTGGTCGAAAAAACGTTTATATGTCAACCATTAGAAGCTGGCATTTAGATACTATGTGGCAAGGAGTTCCCTCCCCTCTCCACACATTTTGCAATCCAGAGTTTTTTTTCACGGCTTTTAGAAATGTAAATTTCTCTCTTGCAAAGCTCTACTCCAAAATCTAATTGTTTTCTATTTAAACCTTTCCAATACTATCCTCATATGGCTTTAAGATAAGCTTTTCTAAATGCCCCAGTCCAGACTGCTTGCCTTAATTATAAGTGTGCTCCTCTTTTAGTGGCTCTTTCAGAACCTGACCAGAAAATTGACCCGGTCGTCCTCTTTGTTTCTTTATCAAATATTTGCCCATCTTTTGTACTACTTCAAAATTTAATTGTCTTCCATAAAAAAGTTTCTAATACTGTCCCCATGCGATTCCAGGATGAGCTCTTTCAAGTGCTCCAGTTCAGACTCCTTTTTTCAATTAGAATCGTGTTTCTCTTTTAGTGGCTTTTTTCAAACTTAACCAGAGAATATGTTAGTGAATTTTCTTTTAAAAAAATCACTAATGAGGAGATCCGCACTTTTGAATTTTGAAAAAATTCGTTCAAATGAGCACTAATTATATATATATTAATAATATATATTTTATGTATCACACCGATAACTTTGCTTTGTTTTAATTAAACAGTCGAATATGGTCAATGTCAGTTCTGAGCTGATCTTAAATGTATGGAATTTTGACCACGAAATTATAATGCATGTTTGTAAGAAAATAAATTCGGGACTCAGCAAGTGCGTTATGGTAGTGAATTGTTATTAAATGTTTCAAATTTGAATAGCTCAATTTGCTATTAACCTATGAGGTTCGTTGGCCAGGAAACTAGTTTTTCCGGAACATTTTAAGTTGATTTTCGAAAAACTTTTCTAAATTTTCAAACAATAAATTTATTTTGATGATATATGGTAAATTGTTTCTATTATATAGGTTATATTGATAACGAAATTTGATGCCTGCTTTCTTTAAAAAACACATATTTGCTGTTTAAGACATTTTCATGAAAATTCACTATCATAAGGCACTTGCTGCGTCCAGACTTTTTTTTCCTTAGGTTCCTTGGTAGCTTTCATACATGATAGGGTACTATCCTGCCTCAAAATCTAAGTATTTCCGAATGACAAATTTCTAAGTGTTCACATACGACTCCAGGATATACTTTTCTGAATGCCCCAGTCCAGGCTCCCTTCGCCAGTTAGAACCGTGTTTCTCTTTTAGTGAACCCTTTAAAACATAACCAGAAAATTGGCTTTGTTGTTCCCTTTGTTTACTTCGCGTGTTTTTATCGATCTTGAGGTAGCATCCTACCAAAGATTAATTCTTTCTTATAAAAGAGTTTCTTAATACTGAACCCATATGACTCTAGGATGAACTTTTCTGAAGCCCCAGTCCAGGCTCAGTTCTCTAATCAAAATCGTGTTCCTCTTTTAGTTTAGCCTGACGAAGAAACTTGACTTTTTTACTTCTCTTCCATCTTTGGTGGGTTTTATCCACCTTGAAGTAATGCTCTACCATAAAATCTAATTGTTTCTGTTTGCAAACTTTCTAATACTGTCTCGCTATCATTCCAGGATGAACTCTTCTGAATGTCCTAGTCGAGATTTATTTCTTCAATTAGAAGCGTGATTCTCTTTTAGTGGCTTTTTCACAACCTGACCAAGAAATTGACTTTCTTGTTATCTTTGTTTCCGTGGTGGCTTTCATACATCCTGAGGTATTGCTCCACGGCAAAATGCACTTTTTGTGTTGAAAACTTTCTAATACTCTCCCCCTACGACTCCAGCATGAACTTTTTTCAATGCCTATGCAAAACTTTAACTAACAGAGCTAGTATAGTTTATAGCGCCCTAATATGTTATCTGTAAAATACGATTACCTCTCTTTTCGAAAAAAGTAATCATAAGACCAAAATCTAATAAGAAATTTAAAATCTTGTGACTTACCTATACTATATCCCTCACCAACAGCCAAGCACGCGTGTCCTGTCAATGTAGCGATGGTGAAAAGATGAGGATTGACAGCCTTTACAGCTTCTTCTTTAAACTGCGAGCATAACGAAATAATTAGATTAGAAAAATATAAATGTATAATTGTACAAAATATAAACTCAGTATTTAATTCTAAAAAACAGTGATTGTAGTGGCCTTTAGTTGATACAGTAAATTGTTATTTTTAATAAAACTATACTTTTAAGCATCAATATACGGCGAAAACTACGAAATGTATTTGGATTTTTGATTACAGTTTCTGTATGTCAGTAATTCCAAAATATACAGGTCAGGTCAGGTCCGATCGATGTGAGAACTTATACAGGGTGTAGCTATATAGAGTGTAGCACCAAACTTCATTTTTTTAAATTTAACTCCCTATAAATTATGGCATTTTTGGCAAGCCACGTCGATGCTGTTTAAACTGATACCAACTACAGGAAGTAGTTTACAGACTTAAATGTAAAAAAAATTAAATTCGGGACGCAGCAAGTGCGTTATGGTAGCGAATTTTCTTTAAAATATTTTTAATAGCAAATGTCTTTCTTTCATGAAAGCAGGCATCAAACTTGGTTGCCTATAGAGTAAAAACAATGTACCATATTTCATCGAAATAACTTTATTGTTTGAAAATATATAAACATTTTTCAAAAGTCTGGATGCAGCAAGGGTGTATGGAAGTGAATTTCCATAAAAATGTTTTTAATAGCAAATACGAGCAGGCAGCAATCTGATTACCGGTATAGCCTATGTAGTAGAAACATATATTTTATCAAAATTACTTATGCTTTAAAAATATACAAAAATTTTTCGAAAATAAACTTTAATGTTGGTTTTCTAAATTGTTAAACTATCACTTCAGATCAGAAAACAGGAAAATGAAATTCAGTGAGTATTTAAGCACAATAGTCTGAGAGTTTTGGTCACATAAAACTAGAAAAAGTGGTCTTATTTGCTCATTATGTACTTTCTAATTACCGTTGGTAAAAACTATCTGAATAAAAGTATTTTTTCCTCAGTAGGTACATTTTTCCACTTCAATTTACTTTATAAGATTAAAGAAGGGATTGAATCTAAAGCAAAGACTTGGATTCTGAAAATAATGAATACACGGTGGTTAAGATGCGAATATTATTATATTCTAGCAATAGAAACACGCGTTTGGCATGTGCCAAGTATAGGCGCAAATATGTTAAAAGACGTATTCCAAACCATATATCTTTCCAAACGTTAGCGCGAAAATTACAACAGTGTGGGTGTTTCGAACGTAGAATCGCTCCTACTAGAATAAATGAAAATCAAGAAATAGATATCCTAGTTATGTTCGAGTCCAATGGTCGTTTGTCATTGAGGGAAGTATCTGAGGCCCTGAATTGTTCCTACAGTATGGTATTCAAAGTTCTCAAGATACACAAATACAAAGCCTTCAAGATTCAGCCTGTGCAAAACCTACATGAAGGTGATGCTGCACGAAGATATCATTTTCGTCAGTGGTCAGTTGCAGTAATAATTCAAATTTCTTGGTAAATATCATCTGGAGCGACAAGGCAAATTTCTCTAACAAACAGAAATTTAACAAAAAGAATACCCACGTCTGGAGCAGGAAATCACCAAATGTGACAATACCCATTGAAACTCAAGCAAGGTTTTCAACGAACGTTTGGTGTGCTGGTACAAGATATAGGATCTATGGCCCTTGTTTCTACGAAGGAACACTGACAGCTAACAGATTTTTGGAATTATTAAGAACTGACATTCCACATGTATTGGATGATATTGCCTTGAGTATAGTTAGTGACGTCATGTTCCCACATGATGGTGCGCCGCCAAATAGGAGCGAAAATGTTCAACTGTATCTGAGACAACAGTTTGAAACCTGGATAGGCCATGGAGGTGCAGTTGAATGGCCGCCAAGATCGCCCGATTTGACCCCATTGCACTTTGGCACATGTGGTACAATAAAGGTGGCTGTTTACCCAGCAAGAGTAGATAGACTGGACGAAGTGAAGTTAAAAATCACGAATGCATTCAACAGAATCCATACTGCCTGCCGTGGATTAGACTGTGTTTTTCAAGAAATTTTAGTAATTCGGTGTTTATATACTTTTCCATCACTTTAGAGACGACTGAAAGGAGATAAATAGGCCTGTAGTTGCTAGGAAGCGCTTTGGATCCTTTCTTTGGGACGGGTTGTACTCGAGCAGTTTTCCAATTACTAGGGAATATGCCTTTATTGTAAGATGTCTGAAACAGACGAGTCAAGACAGGAGCAAGTTCTGGTGCGCATTTTTTGAGAACAAATACTCGCTCAAAATCCGTTGTCTGAAAACACAATTTTATTTAGTGATGAAGCAAACCTTTCGGGGATGCCATCCGGAATTTCCATAACAAACATTTTTGGGCAGAAGAAAATGTAGCATATAAAAATGATTTCCAACATAGGTTTTCGGTAAATGTGTGGGCCATTATTATTGGAGATTATTTGATAGGACATTTTTTTGCCGGCAAAGCTAAATTGACGTAATTATTAACAATTTCTTAAAGAGGAACATGCTGTGCTTTTAGAAGAGGTACCAATTCTTCGCAGAAACCAAATGTGGTCCATGTACAATGGTGCGTAAGTTCATTTAAGTATCGAAGCGAGGGAGTTCCTAGATCAGCAACCGTTGGATAAGTCGAGCGGGACCTTAGCCATGGTCTCCTAGATCTCAAGACCTGAAGAGTGTGGAATTTTTTATGTTGACACCTGAAATCATTGGTGTGTCGGATCCCAATTGAAACAGAGGAGGAATTGCGAAATAGAATAATGACTTCATGCGACATCATTCGCAATACTCTTTGAGAGAATTTTTAAGAGAGTCTGTCAGTCTATGAGACAGAGAGTGGAATCCTGCACCCTAGGAAGAGGAGGACATTTTCAACAGTTTATATATATATATATATATATATATATATATATATATATATATATATATATATATATATATATATATATATATATATATATATATATATATATATATATATATATATTTTTTTTTTTTCATTTGATTTTACTTTATTTAATTATTTATTTATAATTTAAGTGCCTTAACAACTAAGTTCATTGACACTAACGACATTTTAAATAATTACACAACAAAATTATATATAAAAAGAGGAACTAATAAATAGACTTAAATACTATTATATAAATTAGACTGTCTTAAAAATCTAAGTAAACAGTTTACATTCGTTAAATTTAGACCTAAAATTTCAGATAAGTTTCTTTCACCAAAATTTTCAAATCGTGGACAGGCATATAAGGGACATTCTAATAGAATTTGAAACATTTTAATTGGTCGGTCACAGAGCTCACAATACGTACTATTGATTTAAAAGATAACCATGTGTATGTAGAGAGTGGCCAATTCGGAGTCTTCTGATAATCACTTCTTCCCTGCGAGATAAATCAGGAAGTTTCTTGATTGCCACAGTTGGTTCAATTTCTCGCAGTTTGTTGCTTAGCGAAGACTAATGGATTTGCCATTTCTGTCTATAAAAATTTGTTATCTGTGCAGAAACGTCGGAGTAAAGTTGAAGAGGAATTACAGTATCGATTAAGACAGCATTCCTGGCACATTCGTCTGCATTTTCATTTCCAGTAATGCCACAGTGTGATGGGACAAATATAAGTCTGATAGATTTGCCAGATTTCAAAGCACAATGAATAGATTCTTGTACTTGGATTACAAGATGGTCCTTTGGGTAAAGGTTTGTGAGTGATATAATCGACGAAAGAGAATCGGTGCATATTAAGGCGTTATTGAAATGAGAGTTGGCGAATGTGTTAATGGTCTCATTATGGCATATAGTTCTGCTGTATAGTTACTACATATTGACGGTGAGTGATATGCTTCTTCCTTTAGTGCAGAGGTGATACTACATCCGACACCAATTCCACTTTTTGACCCATCAGTGTAAAGAATTATATTTTATCGGTATCTAGAGATAATCTATTGACACATTCAGCTGGTAATACATTCGATTTATGCGATAAAAAAGTAGTATCAGTAGGTGGAAAAACAATGGTCCATGGAGAAATAGCACCATTGCATATATAATTTGTCAGATCTGGATTGAAAATATGATTTAGTTTCTTTATATGTAAAGAAAACGGTAGCTGTGCTGAAACGTTCGCATCATAGAATCTGTTGAAGTTGGTCTGTGACAAGCATTTGTAGACTGGATTATTTGGGTTTGCTGATATCTTTTAATTTAATAAATTTGAGTCAATATTAAGAGTTTCTTCAGAAAGTTGCTAACTATGACGACTCATTATTGTTTTCCCTTACTTCCTTTACGTTCTTAACTTGCATCGATATATATTTTTGCAGATTAAACGAAAACTGAGAAATACGATAATAATGCGAATACCAAAAATCTGAAGAAAGAAATATGAGATTTAAATTTGGTATCAGAATTCATACAGGGTGTCCCAAAAAACAGTTACAAAGCATAAAATAGTACATGACCAAAGAAAACATAAGATTCTGTATATGAGAACCGACGACCTTGACATTTTATGATACAGACTCTTAAAGAAAATAAGTCTACCAAATTAAAAAAAGTATATCTCAAGGCATAGGAGAGAAAACGCAAAATATGATAAAAAAAATGGAAACTTTATCACCGTGTATATCAAAAATAGTGCGTTTTTGACCATTGGTCTATTATATTTTTCTTTCTTATTTTGCAGGGTACTATCACCCACTGAATAATCGGCATGACGTTATGTTACACCCTCTATATTTATGTGGTTGTAACATCGAGTCCAGAAACATTGTTTTGAAATGAAGTAGCGAAAGAATCGGCTGATATTTATAACAAGATCCTGGCTGATAAATAAACGCGATAGTACAAGGTTAAGACACTTTGCGATGTGAAAAAGTGTTTCAAGCACGTGCTACTGAAACAAGTGCCGTTGCAATTCACGTTCAAATTACATAATAGCATAACTTACACTAGATGATTCGAGACAAAACACGTGTGACATTTATAAAAATAAAAATTGGAATGAACGTGCATTATAATAATTCATAGAGGGCAATTTGATTTGAATAAGCTTATTCCTGCATTATTAAACATTCCTTTAGCATTGGAAACTGAGAAAAATTATTATAAACAGTAATGATGCAAATTAATAATGAATAAATTTAATTATCTCATTCGTTTGCATTTATATAGCGAGTAATGTAGATGAATGGTGAATTTTAAATGTCGAAACAGTAATTTTAGAGAACGGTTAAAAATAACAGTTGGATAAAACGGCAATCAAACAATTGGATGACATCTTGAGAACCGCAATATTGAAAGCGAAGATTACACTATTCAAGTTTATGGATGCAGCTGGTGAAATATTACAGTTTACTCTATTATTTTATAATAATTATAATGCGAAATTTTACCTGGTATGAAAATTATATAGTTTGAAACAAAATTTTGTATTGTTGTTCGAGGCATTCTCCTAGATTTCACTCGTTGGAAAAGTAATATTCGTCACTTTTAAACAACTCTGGTAAAAAAAATAAAGAAGATATTAAGCTTTTTTTTGTTGGATACAGGAGGGATAAATGCCCATGCAGACCTCATTCACAACACCGTAGTGCCGTGGGATATCGAGGTACTGTGAGACTGTACTCACTAAAACTCCCTCCCTAGGAGTACCGGACCTTAGTCGGAAAGATTTCACACAATAACATTTGCGTTTGAATGTTTCCATTCTGTTTTTACCGCGGGGGCGTTAGCGGGTAAGTATAAGCTTTGGACGCTTATTCTTATATGGAAGTTGCTCATCGTAGGCGCCGGCACTGCGGAGAAGAGCATTTGGGTGAGAAGCGACTTTTGCGAACTGAGTTTTGGATAGTTGAGTTATAAACTCAAGTATCGAAGGCATTTCCAGATCAGAGTGAATCTGACTGTTTTTGACAAACCATGGCGCTCCGGTAACCATTCTCAGAATTTTATTCTGGATGATTTGAAGGGTCTTGATGTGTGTTGCGGCCGCGGTGGCCCATGCAGGGAATGCATTGGTCAAGGCTGGCCGGATGATGACTTTGTACATGAGGAATTTATTGTTCATGTACAATTTGAAATTTATATTTAGAAATGGGAACATCTTCGAGATGAACATCGAGGCTTTTCGTCGGGCGTGTTGGACATGGGAACACCATGTTAAGTGTTTGTCGAGGAAAACCCCAAGGTATTTGGCGGAATCTTGCCAGGGAATTAGACGGTTGTCTAATTATACGTGTTCGTGATGTGTGTGTCTCCTCTTGGAAAATAGGACTGCTGAACATTTATCGGGGTTTATGGCTAGAAGGGATTTCCTATACCAGCCTTGCAGCTCGATTACGGCGGTCTGAAGTCGTTCGGTTATTATCCCCGGATGTGTGGAGCTGCTGAGGATAGTAGTGTCGTCTGCGTACAGTGCGTATGTCACGTTTAGGGGCGCTGTCGGAATGTCTGCGACAAATATATTGTACAGCAGAGGGGAGATAGCAGAACTCTGCGGAAGACCAGCCGTGGCTGAGTATTGCTTAGATCTGGCTCCCAGATGTTTGACCTGGTACTTACTTTGTTGCAGGTATGACCTGATTAGTAGAATCAGAGGGAGAGGATAATTAAATGATAGAAGTTTATTTAGGAGGCTCGCAAGCCAAACCCTATCGTAGGCTTGAGCAATGTCAAGAAATATTGCACCAGTTGACTTGTTTTTATTAAATCCTTCGGTGATGTTTTCCATTACACGAAGGACTTGGTCTGTGGTGGAGTGCTGGTGTCTGAATCCAAATTGCTCATCCGGGAGGATATGATTTTCAGAGGTGAATGAAGCTAGCGTTTTCTGAATCAGTTTTTCGGTGATTTTGCCGATGACTGGTAGTAGGCTAATTGTAGTTCCTGTAGTTCTGCGGATCTTTGCTGGGTTTCGGGATGTTGATAATATCGGCAAGTTTCCACATAGAAGGAAACTGTTGAAATTGCAGCATGACAATCATAATCGTAACTAGGAATACTTTGCGGGGGGGGGGGGGGGGGGGGGTGTGTGTCAGAGCTACGTTGGAGATTCCATCGTAACCGGGAACTCCTATTTCTTAATGATTTGATTATTTGGGAAACTTCTTCGAAAGTTGCGGGCTCGATAGTTGTGTCTGGAGTGGCGCGAAGCGCGCCCCTGACATAGCGGTGCGTTCTTGCTACGTGCGACAGATCAACGTTGTTATAATTCGGGCTGAATTGCAACTCCAGATGATCTGCGAATGCAGTAGCTTTCTCCGCATCCATGTATATGACTCCGTTACGGCCATGAAGTGGGGATATCGGAAGGTTTTGGGAGCGAAGGGCTTTTACCATTTGTCAGATGGAATTATCTTGGGTAGACAGGGTTTGCAGGCGTTCCTCCCAACGATTGTTGCCGAGTTCTTGTAGGGCGGATCGTACTTGCTTGATGAGTCTGTTTGCGTCTCGTTTGTCGGTGGGGACTCCGGTGCGTTGAGCTAAATATCAAGCGAACTGCCAACGTGAGTATATTAAGAGTAAAGTATACTGACATCGTGAGATGTACGACAGGGTCGCCATCTCGGTGCGGAACCAGGTAGTATGTTGTCCCGACAGCTCTAGTTAACACAAATAGATAGGGACTGTGTACAACCAACTAACAATTTTGTAAATTGGCACCCCCTGGCCCATTTCTTCCCTAATATAGAGACAATATATATAAGGCTAGATGTATTCTCACCGTAATTAGAAACGTAGACCGGTTTCGCTCTAATTAGAGATCGTCAGTGCGCTACACTAATTAGAGCGAAACCTGATTGCGTTTCTAATTACGGTGAGAATAAATCTAGCCTTTCATACATTGTCTCTGTATTAGGGAAGAAATGGGCCAGGGGCTAACAGTTTTCAAAGTTGTTAGTTGGTTGCACACAGTCTCTATCTATAACATTTTGTGTTAACTAGAGGTGTCGTGACAACATACTACCTGGTTCCGCACCGAAATTGCGATGCTGTCGTACATCTCACATTTCTAGGAGGCTGGCTACCATATCCGTATTAATTTATAGGAGTGTTCTCGCTGTGATTAGTATAGCGCACTGACGAACTCTAATTAGAGCGAAATCGGTCTGCGTTTCTAATTACGGTGAGAGTACATCTAGCCTTATAAAGTATACTGACTTTCCAGAGAATACGAAAACCCAGTAAGAGTCAGACAATTGTAATGTAATTTTCTATACTATTCTGTTTTGTCTCTGATAAGAAATGATAACAATATAGACAAAAAAAATTCAACAGGTGTACACTTTTTGAATTTTCTTTTGTCAAAAAATTACCACCTTAAATTTGCGTTTTCCTCACTTTGAAGCAATATTTGGTACCGATTTGTGCTCAACGAAGTCATTAAATCAGTATTTTTTTTCAACAACACTCCACGAGGGCTTACAACCTAAATACTATCGCACCGTGGGTGTTGACAAGGAGGAAAGAGGCAGCTTGTTAATTCTGGACTTGAAGGTTTGGAGGTTCGGAGGAGAAGGAAAAATATGTGCCGGCAAGGAATTCCACAACTTGGAAGTCCTCGGGACAAAAGAGCGGACATAACAAGATGTTCTATGTCTGGTGACCTGGACAGTAAAAGGGTGCATTCGCTCTGTTCCCCTGGTAGATCTGTTGGGGGCAGCAGGTGGGGGAACTATGGAGGAAAGCTCCTCTGAGCAGTGCCCGTACAGATATCTATAAAAGAGAGAGAGGTCACCAACGGCACGTCGGTGGACAAGTGATGGCAGCCTTTGGGTAAGGGTAGGGTCACCGATGAGATGTATAGCTCTCTTCTGAATGGAGTCCAGGATAACGAGTGTAGAAGCGGCAGCTGCACCCCAGATGTGGGAGCAGTATTCGAGGTTTGGCCATATTTGTTAAGTATATAAGGTATAGAGTAGCTGGTGAAAAGTATTTGCGAGCCCGGAAGAGGAAACCTAATTTCTTAGCAGCCGCTTCTGCAATTTGTGTGACATGTTGGTGCCAATTAAGATTTCGATCCACAGAAATGCCAACAAGAGAAAATGACTCATTACTTTGAATAACTTGGTTGTTCATTGTGATGGGTCTAGGGCTGGGGTATCTCTTATGAGATACAAAGCAAGACTGAGATTGGGTGGGGTTGAATTGCGCAAGATTTCTACTTCCCCAGTCTAATATTTTTTGAAGCTCCACGGAGACAGAACCCTCCATGAGTCTGCGATCCTCATCTAATTGGGCTAAAGAGACAGGCTTAGAATATTGTATATTTAAGTGGAGGGTGGTGTCGCCCGCGTAACTGTGAACTGGGTTGGATGTGCTAGAGAGGAGGTCATTGATGTGGAGAAGAAACAAAGTAGGGGCTAAAGCTGAACCTTGAGGAACTCCTGCATTAATTGGATACAGTTTAGAGGAATGGCCATCCACAACAACAGAAATGCTCCGGTTGGAGAGGAAATTTGCTGTCCAGGTACAAAGTTTTGGTGGTAGGCCATAGGATGGAAGTTTATTAAGCAGCGCTGCGTGCCAGACATGGTCGAATGCTTTGGATGTCTCTAGAGCAACAATCTGGGATTCACCGTGTTGTTCCATAGACTTGTTCCAAGAATGGGTGACAAAAGAAAGGAGGTCGGCATTCGATCTGCGCTGACGAAATCCATACTGCCTGTCGTGGATTAGACTGTGTTTTTCAAGAAATTTTACTAATTCGGTGTTTATATACTTTTCCATCACTTTAGAGACGACTGAAAGGAGAGAAATAGGCATGTAGTTGCTAGGAAGCGCTTTGGATCCTTTCTTGGGGATGGGTTGTACTCGAGCAGTTTTCCAGTTACTAGGGAATATGCCTTTATTGTAATATATCTGAAACAGACGAGTCAGGACAGGAGCAAGTTCTGGTGCGCATTTTTGAGAACAATTGCTGGGATCTCGTCAAGGCCAGAGGCTTTCCTGGTATTAAGAGAAGAGAGCATCTTACGTACCTTTTTAGTTTTGAAAATGATATCCGTCATTTTATGCGCGACATTGGGGATTGTTGGTGATGCCTATTGTCAGTATGCCCAGGTGCCGTTTACGGAACAATTAAAATCATTTAAATGAATTCGAAATGGGGTTGTTGGTATGCGGGAAGCCCGTTTTTAAATCAGACATACATTTCCGACCGCATAGGACGCAGTGTGTCAACAGTGTCACAGTGTTGGTCCAAGTGGTCCGAAGAAGGAGTCCATATTCGTCGTCATGAATCCGGACGACCTCGAGCAACTTCAGCACGGTAAAATCGTTGTTTGAGTCTGGCGGCTTTACAAGAGAGAGTTTCCACAACACGGTCGACTGGACATTCTTGGTTGAGAGTTTTGCAATAAAGAGTCTCTATGACCATATATACATATGTCTCCCGCAGACACCTCGACGTCGTGTTGCTCGGCTTGAGTAGTGTAACGGCAATAAAATCCTGATGGTGAATGGAATCGTGTTGTGTTCTCTAACAAGTCCCGTCTTTGGATCCACGATGATTGCAGAAGATTACGTGGAGAACACATAAATTTAGAATTTGCTGTGGAGCGGCATACGGCTCTTACAAGGGGAGTGCGATAACATATATTAGCAAGTGGCCTCTAATTTTTATTGACAAAAATTCAAATGCAAATGATGACATACGAAATGTACTGCAGACTGTTGCACTGTTGAATACTCAGCTAATTGGAGTAAAAAACAGAATGAGAAGAAAAATCTATACTTGCCTGGATAAAGATTAGTTGGGATTTAAAGCCGCCCGATGCACTATTGAATCAGTGCTGGCACTTAAAACAATAAAAGAAAGGAGGCTTGAGAAAATAGATATAGCAGGCATACCGATTTTTTGTACGAGAAAAAATAGATAGATAATGAGGATTATTAAATATGGCTTCGTATAATGAATGGGCTGGATTGGCCAGATGGGCCCAATATTTTATGATGCAATGCGATTGGAAAATTAGACGTGAAAGTGGTATTTCAATAGCCACAGACTTTTTCAGATCAAAAAGTCAATATATTTGAATCGTCCACCTTTAAGAGGCTTGATTAACGGTTTAATTTAAAAAATTACAATTTAACAAAGTGTATTTATTATTAATTTTTAGTAATATGTCCGTATTAATAGCGTCCAATTATTATTATCTGAATTTTTAGTCAATTTTCTTTAAAAAATTCACTAATGAAGAGATCCCGATTTTTGAATTTTAAAAAATTTCTTCAAATTAGCGCTAGTTAGGCCCCCTAGAACACATATCCGGGTCAGTTTCAATTTTTATGTCTTTATATATATACAGGCTGTTTTCTAATTGAATGTCAATATTTAAGGGGGTGATTTTTTGGTCCATTTTAAGATGAAAACTTCATATGAAGGTATCTCCTAAACATCTTAACTTTTTTACAGGGTGGTAAAATTTTAAAAAATAAGTATTTTTTTTTAATAACATCTGTAATACCACTCTAGATATTTTAATGAAATTTCGTATACAGGTACTACGCATCAAGAGACATTTTTTTCATTTACCACATTTCTTTTTATTTCCACCAGTGACGTTCGTGCGGAATCTTGCCTGCATATTTTGGTAGACATTGATGGTACGCCACTAATATCTCTTAAAATAAATATTTTTGAAATCCTCATTCATTTCTAAGCAAATTTGATTACTTGGTTTTTTCACTCCGATGCACGGTTTTCGCCTAAAAAAATAAAATCTATTTCTCTCATTACGTAGCAAAACTTAGCTCTCTATGTTAAGAGACAAAAAAGTTATAGGCATTTAAAGAAAAATAAATTGGGGTTTTCCTCAAAACATCAAAGTCGTGATTTAAAACGTCAAAATTGACAACATTTAGGCAAATGGAATTAATACGGCCTATGGAAAGAAAATGTCTCAAGAAAAATGTTTTACAAACCCTGAAGTCTTAGCTTCAACCGCCATTGTCCTTCATTTTACTAAAATATTTCCAGAAAATTATTTTCAAACAGACCCTTTCTCTGATGCTTTGGCAGCAGTCTTAGCTATAGAGTTTATCGTTTAATGGTATATAATTTTTGTCGAATTTTCGTAAAAAATCAATAAAGCCCAATATATCCGTTATTATACAAGATACGGAGAAAAATGGTGTACATTAATTATAGGGTTTCTTGAGCTACATCTTAAAACATATTTCTACAATCACAGGCTGGGCCATAAGTCGGTGATACAAATTTTCTTTTTTTTTTAATCGAACACGCCTTATGTTATTGCATTTTTACATTTTCCATCGAAATATGATGCATATTTGTAAGAACAGAAATTCCGGACGCAGCAAGTGCATTATGGTAGCGATTTTTCATTAGATGCTTTAAATTTGAATATCACAATTTGTTATTAACCTACAAAGTTGACCAAGAAGCCGGTTGTACATTTTCAAACAATAAAGTTATTTTGATGAAACATGGCACATTGTTTCTACTATATAGGTTATACTGATAACCAAATTTGATGCCTGCTTTCTTAAAAAAAAACACACACATATTTAGTATTAAAAACAGTTTTATGAAAATTCACTACTATAACGCATTTGCTGCGTCCTGAATTTTTTATATTTATGGAAATATAGTGTTCCCAAATATAAAGAAAAAAAAATCAGTATTTCTTAAAAGCCCCTGAAAGACAAAATTGATCTAGTCAACTCAACTTTAAACAAAATTGCTAATTTTAAACGTTCTATTATTTTTTTATAATATTACTGGCAAATGCGTCCTTGATAAGGCAACATAAATGTGTCTTGTCATAAAATATCACTACGGAAAGTACTGTTAGCTGTTCTAAAATGTATATAGCAACAGAGATATAATAATAATAGGTAATAACACTGACCTATTTAATCCATTCTTTCTTTACGTGTTATTGCAAATGGCCTTACAAGGATACTAAATATAGATATATACGGATTAATTTGTTTATCGCTCAATCTAAGAATTATTACCTGTTAACTGTTTCTTTTTGCAAAAGACTTAAAAAAAACTGGAAGCAAAAAAGCCAAAAATAAATAAATAAATCGAAGGTTTATATTTCTATTAACTCATTGCTTCTTTTTGGTGAGATGTAAAAAAACAAAAACAAAATAGGGCCCGATTAGATGCAGAAAACAATTGATCAGATATTCAACTTTAAAATTACTAATAGTAATATAAATTACAAAATTATACTCGAGACACGAGATGTTCAAAACACAAAAAATAATTGAAAGGAAGCAAAACAATATCAAACAGCTACAATCTTTACTATAATGTTATTTAAATTTCTAGCGGATTGGTAGCTAATCGGGTTTTTTAATGTAAAAGCAACGAAATTCGGACACCCTCTACAATGCAGTGGTTTTCCGTTTCCTTCCGCATAGACGGCGCTGACCGTGCTCGACGTTGCTTAACTTCTATAATTTAATCTAACCTAATCTGACGTTAATAATAATTAACAAATTTTGATTAAACTTGGTAAGTATTTTTCATTTGTAAATCTCTTGAGCGAGTTGGTTAGGCAGCCCAACAAAACTAGTTTCCACCAAAAAAATAGTATGTTTAAAAAAGTTACCGTAAGTAAATTTAATACCTATTATTACCTATCAGTATGTATCTACAAAAACTGCAGTTCCTAAGTTAATGCAAAACTAAGATTTTTAGGATTTGTTACAAAAACGCGTTTGCTGCGTTCAGACTATTTTTATATAAGAACTGGTGTTTTTAACGTGATATGGGTGTTGTACACGAAAAAGCTATCAAAGAAAATATAGAAACAAACTATCATGGAAAAGTTGTGTACAAGAACTGCAGTTCTTAGGTTAATGTAAAACCTAGTTTCTAAAGGTTTTTAAGAAAATTCACTACCATAACGCGTTTTCTGCCTCCGGGCTTTTTTTATGTAAGAACTGGTATATTTACCGTGATATGGGCGTTGCCCATGAAAAGGCTATTGAAGAAAATATAAAAAATAAATATAAAATGAACTGTAGCTCCTAGGTTAATGGAAAACTAATTTTTTAAAGGTTTTTAAGAAAATTCACTACCAGCAAAACCTTTACAAAAAGAGCTATCTGGAGATTAAGAAGCGGTCAATAGCCACGACTGGTGTAGACAAGCCTCCAAAATGTATAATAATAATAACATTTGAGAAAATAGAACTGATATAGTAATCATTGACGTATATAAATATTTAGTAATAATGTTTTCTATCAAACTTTGTTATTGTCTTATTCATAGTGCTATTACTAGGTCAAATAATTTGAAAGTAATTTTTCAAGAAATAATTACTTTTCGGTCAGTTTAGCCTCATTTTTTGAGGTTTATGTTTAAAATGAAGTAAACGTATTTAACCACACTGCCGTGCAAAAGTAAAACCTAGTAACTCGAGTTACTTGGTTTTACTTCTGTTTCAATATTCCGATTGCCTGTAACGACCTCTATCTGTAGCTATTTTACGTTTGTAAATAGGCCTTTTCTTTACGAAGATATTTAGTGTTGCTCTATAGTAACCCGACTTATATTTAAATCTCTTCTGCACTAAGGCGACTTGCTTGCGAATTTTTGTTTCTTGTTTGGATCGCAATAAAAATTACCACAGTATAAAGAAGTAAGTCTAGTGTACAATAGTTAGTTCAATAATTTCCTTAGGTGAAATGCGCAACTAGTGTAAATTTAAAAAAAAAGGAATTAAATTACCAAAGTAAAACCAAGTAACTCGTGTTTCCGTATAATATAAGGAGAGAAATGAACTATTAATATAAAGTAATTAGATTTCGCAGTTGCGTTTTGGTGGGGTTAAACTATAGCAAGTCTGTTTACGCGCCTGCCGGCTGCTATGGGGTCTACACGGCATTACTTTTAAATACTTTGAACCCGGTCATAGTTTCATGAAAGCGGATTCCATGCATGGTTAAATAGATAAAAAAAGTTTAAAAAAAACTAAAGAAGTTTTGGAGACTTTGATTAAGACGTCAAACAAGAACACCCTATAATTTAAGAGCTGCAGATTTCCATGAATTTGAAAATGGATGTGTTCAAAGAAAAAAATAGAACCCGAAATGGTCTGGTTATTAACACGCGGAAGACTGAAATGCTTCTTTTTTCTCCGGTGGGTGTGCATCCGAATCTAAGTCTATATGTGAGATCTGATAACGGTTCAATAAGACAGGGCACGTCTGTAAAGTTTTTGGGAATCCATCTGGATTCTAACTTATCATGGGACGTCCATGTTGACCATTGTGATGGCCTCTCTTGCATCTAGGAATTTCGCGTTGCTGCAGCTGAGTGATTCCTTGAGTACTCAGGCGTTGTTGACATGCTACTATGGTAGTGTAAACTGTTTCCTGGCATATGGTTTGCTGTGTTGGGGCGGCTGTGTGCATCTGGGGAGGGTTCTGTTGGTGCAGAAGAGAATTGTCCGCACCATGTTTGACCTGCCGTCTTCCGCATCTTGTAGACCATTATTTATACGGTATGGCACTTTAGCAGTGACGTGCCTATATATGCTTGAGGCGCTTTGCTATGTCAGAAAAAATATTGCAATTTTTAGTACCTGCGGTAATATTCCAGCGTATTAAACAAGAAAGGCTGAAGATTTGTATGTTCCCCCTTATAGGATCAAACAGATTAATCGGGCACCTCGCAACACTGGAATATGCTTATATAATCATTTACCTGACCAGCCTCAGGCAATTTAAGCTTGCTTTAAAATCGTTTTTTAGATGACATTCTTTTTATTCTGTGGACGAATATTTTAATTTTAAATTTTAGCGTTGATAAGCTGTTTTTTGTGTTTTGACTATTTCCGATATCTTGTAAAGATATATGGAGCAGTTCTAATAAATAAATAAATAAACTCAATCAGATGAAATGCGTCCAATTTAGAAAGAGGTCAAAAAAGATACATTAAAAATGTGATCTTGAAAATGAATGTTGTGAGATTTGATTTGCCACATCCTGAAAATATACAGTGCAATAGAGGGATAAACTCTAAAAAAGTACCATAATAAAACTTGCCTATATGTCACCGAGAAAGCACCTTTATTGGAAAGACATGGCTTCTGCAGAAGACAAATAAGATTTCGGAAAAGTGTCAGGTTACTACTGAATAATGACAAAATATATAAAAATTCTTCTATCGTATGCAATTTTTTTAAATTTAACATATATGTAGTTTTGGTAGGTTTACTTTTGCAACTATCTGTCTCATATTTCGCTTAAAAATTATAATAAAATGACAAACAATTGAATAGTTGCCATTTCTTAATAGAACCATCCACAACCACATGCTTGTAAACATCTTCAAGTAATGTATTATTATATTTTTTTTATGAATTGCATGGCGCTTGTCTAAATATTAAACCGACAAGCCATGCGTTTTAAAAATAGACGTTCTCATATCTTCAGCCATTATCATTGCACTATTAAAACAGTTCCTTACAGACAATGATTAGCATTGAACTTATCCAGGTTTGTCTTTTATAATTATTTATATTTTATAAGTGTTAATATTGAAAGGTTAGTGGTACCCATTATTGTAAAGTTGGCGATGTTTAAGACCCGTGTTTTAATAGGTAAGCTAATTGGATAATTTTATTTTTTCAAATGTTATTATTATATAAGCATATATGTTACTGATAGAAAATAAACATTGCATCATTGAAGAAAATATTATGAGGTTAAATAAAGCAACTCAAGTTAAGTGACTTTACTTATGGATAAATATGTTTTTAATTGCCACAATCCCCACATACTTAAATGAAGAATTGATTACATAGATTTAAAATAAAAACTCGGGACGCAGCAGGTGCGTTATCGTAGTGAATTTTTATTAAATGCTTCAAATTTAAATAACTCAATTTTCTATAAACTTAGAGAGTTTAATTTTAATACGTAGTAAGGTCTGTTCTAAGGCAAAATTTCATTAAAATAACTTTGTAATTTTCGGAGAAAAAATTTTTTTCGAAAGAAAATTTAAAATTTGAATAACTCAATTTTCTCTAAACTTAGACAGTTGAATTTTGGTACGCAGTACAATATCTCCTGAGGCAACATATGTAATAAATTTCATTAAAACAGCTTTGTGACTTTCGGAGAAAAAAATTTTTTTCGAAAGGAAACTCAAAAATTTCCCGGAAAACCCCGTCCGATTTTTCTGACTAATGAACTCATCCAAGCCATTAATAAAAGAAAGGCACTTGCCAAGTTTCATCAAAATTGGTTAATTATTTTTTGAGGTAGCGGTTGGATACATATATATATATATATATATATATATATATATATATATATATATATATATATATATATATATATATATATATATATATATATATATATATATATATATATATATATATACACATATAACAATTGAAACTGACCCCGGATATGGGTTCTAGGGGTCCTAGTTCGCACTCATTTGAAAGAATTCTCACCATCGATACCTCTCTATTAGTGAATTTTTTTAAAATAAAAATTCACTAAAAAGTGGAAGTCGCCTTGCTTGCTTTTTCACTTGTAAAATAGATGGCTAGCGGAAGAGAAAAATCGGCAAGTGGACTTACTGGTTTTTACTATTGTAATATGGTGAAGTTTGAATTACCAAGTAATTTTAAATTTGTTAATAAATATTTTAATTGAAAAATTTTATAAGTGTAAGCACCCAATATTCATAAAGAGCAGTGAAAACTTTGTCTGATCTGCGGGATCAGAAAAATTAATTGTGGATAATGAAAAATCTATCTTCAGTCGAAATATAAAAACTCTGGACGCAGCAAGTGCGTTATGGTAGTGAATTTTCTTAAAAATGTTTTAATAGCAAATATGTTTTTTTAAGAAAGCAGGCACAAAATTTGGTTACCAGTATAATCTATATATTAGAAACAATGTGCCATGTTTCATCAAAATAACTTTATTGTTTGAAAATGTACAAAAATTTCCGAAAGTAAACTTTAATTGTTCCCGAAAAACTGGTTTTCTGGTCAACCTTATAGGTTAATAGCAAATTGTTTCAAATTTTGAAGCATTTAATGAAAATTCGCTACCATAACGCACTTGCTGCGTCCCAAATTTCTTTTCTTACAAAGATGTATTATATTTCGATGGAAAATACAAAAATGCAATAACATAGGGCGTGTTCGATTAAAAAAATTCACTAAAAAAAAGAAAAAATGAGTCACCAACGACTTATGGGCCACCCTGTAATTGTGGAAATATTTTTTAAGATGTAGCTTAAGACACCCTACAATTAATGTATACAACTTTTTTTCGTAACTTGCATAATAACGGATATATTGTACTTTAATGATTTTTTACGAAAATTCGACAAAAATGATATACCATTAAACGATAAACTCTATAGCCAACACTACTGCTAAAGCATCAGAAAAAGGGTCTATTTGAAATGAATTTTCTGGGAATATTTTAGTAAAATGAAGGACAATGACGATTGAAACTAAGAGCTCAGGCTTTGTAAAACATTATTCTTGAGACATTTTCCTTCCATAGATCATATTAATTTCAGGTTCATTGCCTAAATATTAACAATTTGGCGTTTAAAATCGCGACTTTGACGTTTTGCGGAAAACCCAAATTTATTTTTCTTTAAATGCCTGTAACTTTATATATATATATATATATATATATATATATATATATATATATATATATATATATATATATATATATATATATATATATATATATATATATATATATATATATATATATATAAACATATAGTCTGAAACCGACCTCGGATTTGGCTTCCAGGGGTCCTAAATAGCGCTCATTTGAAGAAATTTTTTCAAAATTCAAAAGTCGAGATCTCCTCATTAGTGATTTTTTTTTAAAGAAAATTCACTAAAACTTAGGACTTCCCTACTAAAAAATTACAAATTGAGAGTTACTCGGTTTTACTATTGTACGGCAGCACAATAAACAAACATTGTATTGTTTGTTAGGTTATTTGTAGGAAACATAATATTATATCGTTGCTATTGAAAAGTGTATGCAACACACATCGCAACCCCACCAGGCATACCTCTCCAAACAGATCTATATGCAACACGTAACACCATCATGTTACCGTTTTAAATTCTAATTTTTTCATACCTTAACTCTCAATGAAAATGCTACAAGGCTGGACAGTTAGTTGATGACTGCTTCACCTTAGAATCAAGGAAGATTTTAACAATTTAATTATAACTAAGTTAACTATATATTTATATGTAGTAGGTACCTGCTGAAACATCTAACGACATACCTAAATCTACACAAAAAGATAATGAGAATTGTAATAAGTTTACCGAAAAAGAAAAGTAAAAAAATTTCATGCAAACTAAAATGCTGTTAATATGTTCTTTGCAAAATTTTCAGAGGAATTTGTTGCACTTAAAGTAGACACCTAACAATAAAGTAATAACCTATTTTACAATCATGGTAATTTATTTTATACACAGTAGATCGATTGTAATCCCCATATTTTTGTGACTGTCCTGTTGAGAAATTATATGCCCTTATGATCATTAAGTACAGACCGCATGTAAAGTCTAGAAGACATCGTATGTGTATTTCTAAATTATTGTTCGCCGAGGTTGCATTTCTAGCAAAATTTCATGAAGAAAATTTGGCATATAAGCGAGGAACCGACCGAATATTTTTCAAATGAGAGCACCTTAGAGCCGCTAGAACCTATATCCGACGTCAGTTTTAGGCTAAGGCTTATATATATATATATATATATATATATATATATATATATATATATATATATATATATATATATATATATATATATATATATATATATATATACGTCGGAAAAGTCGTCTACAGATATTTTTAAATAATATAAAAAAAGGAACAAATTGACTTTGAAATCGGTCAACTTGCACTCACGGTGTATGTATTTAATCAATCACTCAATATAACCATCTGTTGTAAAAAAAATTAAAATGATATCAAAATTGATAAGCCCGATATATGATAAAAGTAGAATTTTCACATGCATCGTTGAATTTAGTTTCCAATTCGGCTATTCTTCAGTTGATGTTTAGTAGCTGCATTTAGAATATTGCGTTTTACCATGGAGCGGCGACATTTGGCTTTAGACGAAATGAATCGAGCGGTAGGTCTTCTTCAAGAGGGTATGCGGCAGAATGAAGTAGCTGAGCAGATGGGTGTTTCCTAAATGTGATAAGTCGTTTTAGGGAAACTGGCAGTCCAGCCGCGCAACATCCAGGACGAGGACGCTCTACGACGGCAGGTCAGGATAGATTTTTATGTTTAACTGCCAGAAGGCAGTCCAGAATTACGGCACCTGAATTGGTTACGACTCTGCAAAGGGCGCGTAATGTTACCATTAGCCGAGATACTGTGAGAAATCTTCTTCACAAAGCCAACCTCTCTAGTAGATGTCCACTCCGATGTCCACCTACTTCCAGAGGCAATCGCGCTTCAAGATTGGACTGGTGACAAAGTTATCTGAATTGGACTGCATATCACTGGGCTACAATTTTATACACAGAGGGATCTAGGTTTGGTTTCCATACGGATTCTCGTCGAATAAGGGTGTGGAGACGATCTAGAAATGTGGAACGCTTAAGACATATTCAGGAAGTGTACACATACAGAGGTGGTACAATAATGGCATGGGGCGGAATGATTATTTGCGGCAGAACCGAACTCGTTTTGCCAAATCGCTTCCTAACAGCTCAGCTCTGTCTGGATACCATTCTTCAACCCATCTTGCATCAACTTTCAGGCGCTGTTGGTCAGAACTCCCGTCTAATGCATGATAATGCCCGTCCACATACCGTACGCATGGTAACCAGCTCGCCTATTTCGTTCCCCGAAAATGTATTACAAAGAAACCTACTTACTAAACTTAATAATTATTAACTACTTACCAAGTTTCCCTCTAGTTAGTTATACGTTATAGTAGTTAAAAAGCCGCTTAAAAAGTTAACCTTTAAAATTAAAATATCCACTGAATTAATCATATTTATTTCGTCCACTTATTAAGCAACCCAAAGTAGTAACCATCATAATAATAATAATTGTCTTGTTCGAACATGTAAACAACAACGAAATGATTTAATTAAAAATCAATCCGACGCGAAGACGAAAATTACTAGGTAGTAGGTACACACACACGCTCTGCCAAAAGTCCACTACAAACTGGAAGTGTGTAATTTTATAGCGCACAACAGATTGCTTATTCGGTCGTTTTCGACGAAGATCATCAAGATTCGGCGATTATTTCGCACTGGAGTATCGCATTGCCTGAGAGCGCCGAAAAATACACACCGCCGCTCGCCTGCTTTATATGGATATGGATGTATATAACGTCTGCAACGATTAACACTTTCTGTATTCTGTATTAATGGCTGCAGACTCTCTGCGATCCTCGATATACTAATTTTGTTTGTTGAATGCAGGAGATAAAAAAGTGAATAAAAATTTATTACAATATAGCATAGCAAAAATATTATTTTTTCCACGGCAGAGGCAATACATTGCGCTATTTCACTGCGTTAACAAGGTTAAAAAAAATTGATAATCGACCCAATCGGAAATAAAATCCGTATGTAATAGCAATCTAAAATCATCCACAGAGACATGCTTGAAAAAGTTTAGTAATCGGTACGCTTAACCCAAAAAACCTTACAAATTCAGACATGGGACCAGACCCTTCAAAACTTTTTGGCGCTATTTCAGGTTCCATCAACAATGTCCATTGTAGTTTCTGGGTGAAGTTGTAAAGTAATTGTAATTATACAGTAACCTTAAGTTATTGATATTGTTACAAAGCACTTCAATAGATGTAGGTGCGGTGTTGCCACATCTCCAAAACTTCCCCGACAACGGGGAATTCTTGCACAATCTGGCAACACCGCCTCCCCGCCCCCTGGGGGTGCCTGGGGTGACCCCCCTACAGGCGAAGTCTCAACCCTCTAGGACTAAAAATAACGAAGTTACCAACTTGTACCACGTCGGAACGGATAACTGAGGTCTGCGCATTCCGAACACCCTGTATATACACCCTGTATACGCAGCGAACCCTTACACCCTGTATACGCAGAGAGATCTTATAGTACGAGAAACACCTCTCGTGTAACATAGGAGTGAGGACCACATTTGGATCGGCGTGTATATATATCCCCCTGTATACACACGCGGCCGATCTGTATTCACAGAACCTTCTAGCAAAAGAAAGTCCTGGAACATTCTGGAATGGAACACTCCCGAAACGAGGTGGAAGGTACGACGGGTATATAAAGGCGAAACCAAGCCAGCTCAGGCAGTTCAGTTCAATTAGATAATGTTGAAGTGACTCGAAGAAGCAGTAACCAGTGTAAAGTGTTAGAGAGTAGCGACTGTAGTTCCAGTGTGGTGACTTGTGTGCAGTTTAGTGATTGTAAGGACAAATAAACTAAGTGTTTTGTGAGAGATACATTCTAGAACTTTTATTGTATCCATATTTAGAGAGTAAATAAAGTTGTTTTGTTAAAATTTAAAGCCTCATTTATCCAGAACCCGGCGAAAACGCAACAATATTAACCACTGCAGGTTAGATGCTTTTGAAAGTAATTCGCAGTGTGAACCTAAAAAAAATAATTTAATTCAGATATGGGAGCAGTTTATTCAAAAATTTTAGAAAAGCGCAAAACAACCCATGGTTGCTTTCAACATTAACACAACAACTGGTTAGGCCTGGCCACTTTCAATAATAATGGTCCTAAGATTGCATCATCCAGTATTGCATAACACTACGTAGTTTATGAACATTGTGAGATGAACGACAGAGCCGCCATCTCGGTGCGTAACCAGGTAGTATGTTGTCACGACAGCAAGAAATAACACAACATGTTATAAAATAGAGCCTGTGAACAACCAACTAACAACTTTGAAAATTGTCAGCCCTGGCCCATTTCTTTCCTAATACAGGGACAATGTATGCAAGGCTAAATGTATTCTCACCCTACTTAGAATCGCAGACCGGTTTCGCTCTAATTAGAGCTGATCAGTACGATATACTAATTACAGCGAGAGCACATCTATAAAGTATTACGGCTATGGTAGCCAGCCTCCTAGAACATTGTTAGATATACGGCAAGGTCGCCACCTCGGTGCGGAACCAGCCAGTATACTGTCACGACAGCTACCAATAACACAAAATGTTACAAAATACAGACAGTGTACAACCAGCTAACAATTTTGTAATTTGTCAGCCCTGGCCCATTTCTTCCCTAGTGTGGGGACAATGTAAGTAAGGCTAGATGTATTCTCACCATAATTAGAACCGCAGCCCGGTTTTGCTTTAATTAGAGCCCATCAGTATAGTATACTAATTACAACGAGAACACACCTATAAAGTAATACGGCTATGGTAGCCAGCCTCATAGAACATTGTGAGATGTACGACAGGGTCGCCATATCGGTGCGGAACCAGGTAGTATGTTATAGCTACAACTCCAAATAATACAAAATTTTATAAAATAGAAACAACTAACAACTAACAATTTTATAAATTGTCAGCCCTGGCCCATTTCTTCCTTAATATAGGGACAATGTATGTAAGGATAGCCGTATCACTTTATAGGTGTGTTCTTGCTGTAATTAGTATACCGTACGGATGGGCTCTAATTAGAGCGAAACCAGTCTGTGGTTCTAATTATGGAGAGAATACATCTAGCCGTACGTAGCTTATATATATATATATATATATATATATATATATATATATATATATATATATATATATATATATATATATATATATAGCTACTAGTGAAGACAACTTCGTTTTTAAAATACGTATCTAGCGTATAATTGTGTGGTATTATTTTGGTGGTTTTTGTAGTGATTCTGCTGTGTAGTTCAGGTTATATCCACAATGTCAAGTCTAGTTGTTTAGTTGTTATAATATATAACTGTGGCGTAGCGGGGAATGAGGTGGCGAATAATCTCGCGGCTGTTCTGTGACCCGGAGCCTGCGATAGGCATAAGTAGGAAGACAGTCTCTGTCGCCTTAGACAGGTGGACCGAGGAAGCAATGGAGAAGCACTGGGGGTCGGTTGGTGGCTGCAGGCAGGCGAGGGACTTCGTGGAGGAGCCGGACAGAGATAAAGCTGTCTGGCTACTCGGAAGGAGTCGACCTACGCTTCACCGTATCCTTGGGGTGCTGACAAGCCACTGCGCCCTTAGAAGACACCTCACATTGATAGGCGTAGAGGGATCCCATTTGCCAGGAATGCGGCGACGATGAAGAAACGTCCTACCACTACCTGTGTGAATTCGAGGATTTTGGGAGTCTTCGAGCAGAATTGTTCGGATCGGGGACTCTACAGAGGAATCAGGTAAGTACCGTCCAATTGAAGACCGTCACGGCCTTCATCTCGACCTCGAGGCGGTTTGGCGACGGAACCGAGGAAGAGTAGAGCATGGTTGCTGGGGTTGGCAAAAAGAGCCCATTGTGGCCTACTTGCTTGGCGTTGGCCTCCCCACCACTGCTACTATTACTTAGTTGTTATAAACTGAACTTCGCTTAATAAATAATTTGTAGCTTGTGGTGTAACTATTGCTTCTTATAAAGTTGTGTTGTGTTTTTTTCTTTAACGTCGGTCTATTTTTTTATTATTATTTCAACAAGACACCACGAGGGCTCACAGCCTAAAAACTATCGTACCGTGGGTGTCGACAAGGAGGAAAGAGGCAACTTGTTAATTCTGGACTTGAAAGTTTGGAGGAGAAGGGAAAACGTGTGCCTGCAAGGAATTCCACAACTTGGAAGTCCTCGGGACTAAAGAGCGGGCCATAACAAGATGTTCTATGTCTGGTGACGTGGACAGTAAAAGGGCGCATTCACTCTGTTCCCCTGGTAGATCTGTTGGGGACAGCAGGTGGAGGAACTATGGAAGAAAGCTCATATGAGGAGTGCCCGTGCAGATATCTATAAAAGAGAGAGAGGTCACAAACGGCACGTCGGTGGGCAAGGGATGGCAGCCTTTGGGGTGAAGGTAGGGTCACCGATGAGACGTATAGCTCCCTTCTGAGTGGAGTCCAGGATAGCGAGTGCAGAAGGGGCAGCGGCACCCCAGATTTGGGAGCAGTATTCGACGTCTGGCCTTATTTGTGAAGTATATAAGGTATAGAGATTAGCTGGTGGAAAGTATTTGCGAGTCCGGAAGAGGAAACCTAATTTCTTAGCAGCCGCTTCTGCAACTCATGTGATATGTTGGTGCCAATTGAGCTTTTGATTCACAGAAATGCCAACAAGTGAAAAGGATTCATTACTTTTAATAACTTGGTTGTTCATTGTGATGGGTCTAGAGCTGGTATATCTCTTATGAGATAGAAAGCAAGACTGAGATTTGGTGGAGTTGAATTGTACAAGATTCCTACTTTCCCAGTCTAATATTTTTTGGAGATTCACAGAGACAGAACCCTCCATGAGACTGCGATCCTCATCTAATTGGGCTAAAGAGACAGGCTTAGAATATTGTATATTTGAGTGGAGGGTGCTGTCGTCCGCGTAACTGTGAACTGGGTTGGATGTGCTAGAGAGGTCATTGATGTGGGGAAGACACAAAGTAGGGGCTAAAGCTGAACCTTGAGGGACTCCTGCATTAATTGGATACAGTTTAGAGGAATAGCCATCCACGACAACAGAAATGCTCCGGTTGGAGTGGACATTTACTGTCCAGGTACAGAGTTTTGGTGGTAGGCCATAGGCCAGAAGTTTATTAAGCAGCGCTGCGTGCCAGACATGGTCGAATGCTTTGGATATGTCTAGAGCGACAATCTGGGATTCACCGTGTAGTTCCATAGACTTGTTTCAAGAATGGGTGACAAAGGACTTTCCTTAACATGAACCTTTGCTCATGTTAATGTTACAGTATGTACTGAAAAAGTAAAAGGAAAACCCTGAGATCGTACCCAGTACGCTTTGGTTCAGAGGCACATGTTCTTACCACTGAACCACCGAGGCTCCGAATCAAGTTGTGTTATTATTATTATTATTGTGATAACAAATATTACCTTACAAAGTACATCGGCCATGACCATTCTTCCTTCTGCGTCGGTATTGCCAACCCTAACTCTGGCACCAGACCTAGCTTTAATTAGTTCATCAGCTACATAACAATTTGATCCGACACTATTTCTAACAAACGACAGCCCAGCAACTACCTTAAGGTGTTTTGGAGCCAGATCATTAACGATCTTCATATATCCAGCAGCCGCTGCGGCTCCGCATTTATCTCTTGACATTCCTGCCATTATACCTCCAGCTTTGATATCAGCACCACCTGTGTCATAGGTGACACCCTTACCTACTAAGTATAAAGTCACCTCTATTTTGGAGGGGTCTGGTGGATTGTATTCTAAGAAGATGATCCTTCCGTGGTGTCTTTCTACAACACTAGCTGCACGATTGACAGCTTCAAATAACGGGTACTCTTTTGCAAATTGATTCACCTCTTTTACTACGTCTACCTTTATTTTGCTGTTAGAGAACACGCTTTTGATGTATTGTTCGACTCTTGGTGGGGCCATTCTTTCTGGGTCAGCATCCCCGATGTCACAGGCGACTCTGCGACCAGCTTCTAATATTGTGGCTCGCTCTACTATTTCTGAGGTTTTTTCCTGATTTGGTGTGTATACTCCAACGAGATCGACTTTGCTCTTTCTGGACGGATCGAGTTCTCTGAGTTGAATGGGCTGAAACAAGTTGCAACATTTAGTAACAAAATACAAAGGAAGAAAATGAAAGCATATATAAATTCCCAAAAAAGACTTTAAAATCTTGACGCAAAAAGTGCGTTATGGTACCGGATTTTTAAATGTTTTTAAAATATAATAATTTAATCCTACAAAAAGTCACTAAATCAAAATTTATACAAGGTACTAATTAAAAATAGATTTTTTTATTACATTTTTGGCCTCGAGCATTTACTCATACGGCCACGGGTTTTTTTTACATAAGCTTCTGGATTAAAAAAAGAAAATACATATTTTTACTGTTATCGGTGAAAGAAATTTTTTTTTTTTCGTTTGTACGTCGTAACAAGTGTCAAAACCTAGAGAAAACATGAATAGGAAACGATTTTTTTGTCTGTCGGTCGCTTGGTAGATATGCCTGTCTGCTAGTAGCCACGATAACTTTAGAACGAATTGAGATTTCGTCTTCAAATTTGGTGTTCAGTTAGCACCTGACAAACAAACGGTTTGGATTGTTTTTTCGGTAAAATCTCTCAAGGGGGTATTGTCCTTTTTTCGTTAAAGCTCGAGTAATACAAAGTTTTAGGGTTTGTATATTAGAAAACTTTCAATTTCATCAAACATCTGAAAACAAACTTCCCCGTGTCAAATACAAAGCCACCAATGAACGCAAAATTAAAAAAATATATATTGTGGTTTTGCGGAAAAATATATCATTAAATGAATGCTTCAGAGCCACCAATGAACGCAAAATTAAAAAAATATATATTGTGGTTTTGCGGAAAAATATATCATTAAATGAATGCTTCAGAACTGTACAAAAAGCAAACACATTGTTTCAGTTATTTATCATAAAAGGGAAACAAATAATGTTTCCCTGACGGGGACAGAAATTCCCTGACTCTGAGTCAATTTTCGCAGTTTTTCCCCGACAAAATTTGTTCACCTACAAATTCCCTCACTTTTCCCGGTTTTGCCGGTTTTCCAGACGAGTGGGAACCCTGTTTTAGTAAAATGAAGGACAATGACGGTTGAAGCTGAAACTTAATAGTTTGTAGAACACTCTTATTCTGACATTTTTTTACATAACCCGTCTTTGTTTCAGGTTATTTGCTCAATTTTGACGTTTCAAATCGCGACTTTGACGTTTTAAGGAAAACCTAATTTTTTTTCTTTAAATGTCTAACTTTTTTCGCCTTCAACTTGCAGACCTTAAACGTTGGTGCATCGTTCACTTTTTATAATACAAATACGCCTGCCAAACTTAGTTGCCATTACTTTGTTATTTACGGAGATATAAAAATTTTCCGAAAGAAAACAAAAAAAATTGCGGAAAACCTAGCCGATTTGCCTGGCTCACGAGCTTATCTAAGCCATTTGTAAAAGAAAGGTACTAAACAAATTTGATCAAAATCGGTTCATTATTTTTGAGTTATTGGTGTGATATATATATATATATATATATATATATATATATATATATATATATATATATATATATATATATATATATATATATATATATATATATATATATATTTATATGTATAAACATATAAATATCGAAACTGACCCCGGATATTTGTTCTAGGGGGCCTAGTTCGCGCTTTTTTAAAGAAATATTATATATATATATATATATATATATATATATATATATATATATATATATATATATATATATATATATATAGTATTAAATTTTTGTGACGGTAATAGTGTTATTTATCAAAAAATTGTGGGGACGCCGTCAGTTGAAGAATAAAACTCTTTATTATAGGCCGAGCTTTCGGAAAAATTTATTCCTTTATCAAGGCTACAACATGGAAAGAAAAAAGTTTACAATTTACTTGGAAAAAATATAAAAGTTTATTTATTTATTTATTTTACACTGTGAAACCTTAAGTAATAAAAGAATGTGTTTAGAAGAATTTGAAATTACTTTTAACGAAAATTTAATAAACTTAAAGAAAGATAATAATTTTAGAAATCACTACCCCTTTTTATATTTCCTAGACAAAAACAAAAAACAAATTCAATTAAACAATATTTAGCTTTATATGTCAGTTTGGCATTTATTAGACTTCACTCAAATTCATCAAAAGGTTTTCTTTATATATATATATATATATATATATATATATATATATATATATATATATATATATATATATATATATATATATATATATATATAGTATTAAATTTTTGTGACGGTAATAGTGTTATTTATCAAAAAATTGTGGGGACGCCGTCAGTTGAAGAATAAAACTCTTTATTATAGGCCGAGCTTTCGGAAAAATTTATTCCTTTATCAAGGCTACAACATGGAAAGAAAAAAGTTCACAATTTACTTGGAAAAAATATAAAAGTTTATTTATTTATTTATTTTACACTGTGAAACCTTAAGTAATAAAATAATGTGTTTAGAAGAATTTGAAATTACTTTTAACGAAAATTTAATAAACTTAAGAAAGATAATAAATTTAGAAATCACTACCCCCTTTTATATTTCCTAGAAAAAACAAAAAACAAATTCAACTAAACAATATTTAGCTTTATATGTCAGTTTGGCGATTATTAGACTTCACTCAAATTCATCAAAAGATTTTCTTTTTATGTTTGTTATTAGATAATTAGTTTAGTAGAACTCATGTTATATGTAAGTATTTTAAACTTTTATATTCTTTCCAAGTAAATTGTAAACTTTTTTCTTTCCATGTTGTAGCCTTGATAAAGGAATAAATTTTTCCGAAAGCTCGGCCTATAGTAAAGAGTTTTATTCTACAACTGACGGCGTTCCCACAATTTTTTGATATATATATATATATATATATATATATATATATATATATATATATATATATATATATATATATACAGGGTTACTAAAAAGTCTCGGAACAATCGAATTGGATTTTTGTAATGACGAAGAGTCACAAATAATCCTATAACTTTTTTTTTATTTTAACGTAGAGAAAATTTTGGTGCATGGTTTTCTTTTTATGATATAAACCCTCGTACCCAATATGGTTGCCCTAACTTTAACTTTGTTATCTCCGGAGATATAAAAATTTTCCGAAAGAAAATACATAATTTTCCGGAAAAAAATAGTCCGATTTTCCTGGCCAACGAACTCAGCCAAGCCACCTGCGAAAGGAAGGTACTCGCTAAGTTTTATCAAAATCGGTCTAATATTTTTTGAGTTATCGGTGTGACACATAAACATATAAACCTATATATATATATATATATATATATATATATATATATATATATATATATATATATATATATATATATATATATATATATATATATATATATATATATATATATATATATATATAAACATACAAAGTCTGAAACCGACCTCGGATTTGGGTTTCAGGGGTCCTAAATACGCTCATTTGAGGAATTTTTTTCAAGATTCAAAAGTCGCGATCTCCTCATTAGTGTTTTTTTAAAGAAAATTCACTACAAAAAATTGTATCACCAACGACTTATGCGCCACCCCGTGATTTTTGGAATATTTTTTTAAAATGTAGCTTAAGACACCCTATAATTAATGTATACATTTTTTTTCGTATCTTGTATAATAACGGATATATTGAGCATTATTGATTTTTTATGAAAATTCGAAACGATCAGAGAAAGGGTCTATTTGAAATGAATTTTCTGGAAATCTTTTAGTAAAATAAAGGACAATGACGGTTGAAGCTAAGAGTTCAGTCTTTGTAAAACATTATTCTCGAGACATTTTCTTTCCAAAGCTCGTATTAGTTTCAGGTTCTTTCCCTAAATGTCGCCAATTGTGACGTTTTAAATCGCTACTTTGACGTTTTGAGGAAAATCCCAATTTATTTTTCTTTAAATGCCTATAACTTTTTTGTCTTGTAAGCCACAGCGTTAAGTTTTCGTAAGTGATTTACCTATAATGATATAATTCCGCGAACCAAATTTGGTTATCCTTGCTTTGTTATTTCCGGAGATATATTTTTTCCAAAGAAAACACAACATTTTCCGGGAAAAACTGGGCCGATTTTCCTGGCTAACGAACTTGTCCAAGCCACTTGCAAAGGAAGGTATTAACCAAATTTAATCAAAATCGGCCCATTATTTTTTGAGTTGTCGGTTTGATACATACATACATACATACATACATAGGTATATATATATATATATATATATATATATATATATATATATATATATATATATATATATATATATATATAACATATACATATACAAATTGAAACTGACCCCGGATGTGTGTTCTAGGGGGCCTAATTGGCGCTCATTTGAAGATATTTTTTCAAAATTCAAAAGTCAGGATATCCCCATTAGTGAACTTTTTTTTAAAGAAAATTCATTAATAAATTAAAAGTACAAGTAGCGCTGTTACCAAATGCTGGTAATAATCTAAACATCATTCGATTTGTGGCCACTATTATTAATAATAAGTCTACCTTTAATCATTATCGCAATAAGCAATATACTTGAAACAGTCATATTTATTTAATTTGATTTACTATTAACTGTCAGTATATATTGGCAGATAAAAAGCGATAAAAAAATACAACTTAGTAATTTTTTACAGTACATAAAAAATGTTTACAATGGACTTTAAATCATTTGACATTTGTTTTGTGATTAATATTCTCAAGAGAGAACATGTGTGATATTATATTTAGATAGGAAAATTATTTCCATCTTTTTTAATCTTATTGCCTGTTTACACAGAAAACACAGATTACGTATCAAAATTTATGATTGGATGTTAAACAATTATTTGCGGAGAATGGACAAAAGCATGGTACTTTCCGGTACGATAGTCAGAAAAATTAAAGTATATCAATGTATGTTGTGTGGTTCCAATGTCTAACATTGTAATATAATGCTCGTACATAGAGGCTGATCCAAAATAATTATATACAAACAGTAGCAATAGATTCTTGGCATATAAATAATCTTCAGTACTAAAGTCGCAATTTAAAAGATATATAGGGTGGCGCAACGAAACAGACCGATTTGTGTCCAGATAATTTTTTTAAGAAACGCTGAAACACGTCAACTTTAATATTGAGGGGGACATGTTTTGACATAAAACTCAACTTTGTGACATCAACTCTTAAAGGGTGGTGATAACAGCCCTTATATTTTAAATAGGGAACATGGGTCTAGTGTTACATCATTTGAAATCTCTTTCTTTTCTGAATTCAGCACACAAATTTTTTTGGAAGTTTTATCAACTCGTTTATAAACTATTCACAGTTGAAGATGCAAAAACGCATTTCACTCATTCCGATAAGAAATGTGCTGATAGTCAATGTTTTGTTGGTTTGTAAATAACAAATTGACTATCAGAACATTTCTTATCGGAATGAGAGAAATGCGGTTTATTATTTCAGTTTATCGGTCGGTTTGATACTTGATAGTACTACCGAAAAATAATTTCGCAATGCTGTATTCTGTAGAAGAAAGAGTTGAAATAATTACTCTTTTTTTCAAAAACGATGACTGTGCCAACCGTACCGCAAATTTATTTAATGAACGACATCCGAACAGACATGTTAACAAAAAATACATTTTGGAGTTAGTTGCAAAGTTTCGACAAAGTGGTTCAGTAGCCAACAAAAAACATGATCCTGAACGTGAATTTCCGGTTAGAAATGAGACTACTGAGATTGAAGTTTTAGGACAAATTGCTGCAGACCCAACTTTGAGCACGAGAAAATTGGCCACTGTTTCAAACATCAAAAGAAGAACTATTCAGCGAATATTGAAGCATCATAAATTTCACCAGTATAAAATTCATTTTGTACAACAACTGAATGAAGATGGTTTTGATCGGCGGCTGGAATTTTGTGAAGTTATGACGGCACGAATAGCTGATAACGGGAACTTTCTGTTCAATATCTGTTTTTCAGACGAGTGTACGTTTTTATTAAACTCTACATTCAATCGTCATAATTGTCGTTATTGGGCAGATAATAATCCAAGAAATTTTCACGAAGTCCACACTCAAACTCCACAGAAGTTGAATGCCTGGACCGGCATTTTTGGAGACCGTTTAATCGGACCAATTTTTCTTGTGGGCAATTTGAGTGGCGAAACGTATTTGGAGTTACTAGAAGATATCGTTTACCCTCTAATAATTGACATTGTTGAAAATGATGATCGCTATCAAGAAAATTAATTAATGTTTCAACAAGATGGAGCTCCTCCGCATTTTTCACAACGTGTTAGGGAGTTTGTGAACAGAGAGTTACCAGGACAATGGATTTCGCGTAGAGGTGCTATTGAGTGGCCCCCTAGATCACCGGATTTAACTCCTTTAGACTTCTTTCAATGAGGCCATTTAAAGAGGAGAATTTACGCAACAGAACCGGAGTCTCTGGAAGAATTAAGACGACGCATTGTTGAAGAATGCCGTGTAATAATTCGTGTAATGTTCCAGAATGTCTGAGCTCGTTTTGAACAGAATTTGTACTTTTGTGTGGAAGCTGGTGGTCAACAAATTGAACACTTACTTAACTGAATAAACATTTTTGAACGTTTGGTTTTCGTGTTGATAAGACTTCCAAAAAAATTAGTGTGTTGAATTCAGAAAAGAAAGAGCTTTCAAATGATGTAACACTCAACCCATGTCTCCCTATTTAAAATATAAGGGTTGTTATCACCACCCTTAAGGGGTTGATGTGTCAAAGTTGAGTTTTATTTCAAAACATGTCCCCCTGAATACTAAAATTGATGTGTTTCAGTGTTTCTTAAAAAAAAATTATCTGGACGCAAATCGGTCTGTTTCGTTTTCAATGCGCCACCGTGTATATAAGCAAATGAAAATTTTAACGGACCTTGGTTTTGGGTTCTAGGGACCCAAATTCGCGCTCAAATGAAGACATTTTTTCAAAAGCTTTTCATCGTGACCTCTCTATAGGGAATTTTTCTTAATGAAAATTCGCTAAAAATGTAAAATTGAATTATTTGCAGAGCAATTGTAATGGGAATTCGCCGACATAAACAATGCAGGCCATGTGTTGGAACTTTTTAACAACCTCGGACACATTTGAAAGACAAAATGAAAACCAAACTACAAACAAATGAATCGAATTTGACCTACACAGTCTGAGCTTTAAAAATTCTTGTTTTCTATAGCTCTAAAATGTTGGAAAAAAAAATTATACCCCTCCTATTATTATATCGATTTTCTAAGTAAATTATAAACAACAAAAGTTGCAAAATATATGTACATTGTACTTAATACTTGAAAAGTGCATTAGTAACAAGAATTTTTGAGGAGCTCAGCATAGTACAAATAAAAAGTCGGAACGCAGCAAGTGCGTTATGGTACTAAATTTTCATAGAAATGATCTGGCACCAAATATTTTATGATAACTTTTTTTTCTTGTAACATAAAAATCTACATTTTGGTGTGTAATTTACTTTTTATATCGTAAACCTACCTACCAAATCTGGCTATCATAGTTTATTTTTTATTTTTTGAGAAAACAATTTTTTTTCGAAAGAAAACTCAAAATTTTCCCGGAAAACCTCGTCCGATTTTCCTGGCTAACGAACTTATCCAAGCCACTAACAAAAGGAAGGTACATGCTAAATTTAATCAAAATCGACCCATTATTTTTTGAGTTATCGGTATGACACACACACACAAATATATATATATATATATATATATATATATATATATATATATATATATATATATATATATATATATATATATATATATATATATATATATATATATATATATATATATATATATATATATATATATATATATATATATATATATATATATATATATATATATATATATATATATATATATATATATATATATATATATATATATATATATAATCATATAAAATTCAAACCGACCCCGGATATGGGTTCTAGGGGTGCTAGTTCGCGCAAAACTTTTTTGAAAATTCAAAAGTCGGGATCTCCCCAGGAGTGAATGTTTTCTACGAAAATTCACTAAAATAAAATAACTTGATAAGCAAATTCTTTAAATTGTGAATTTTAGTTTACGGTCTCGCTTATGATGGCAGCACAAACCGGCCTTCAAACATAACAGGTAGGCAGGTAAAAGGTATTCTGCATTATCATTAAGAACTAAACACGCTTAGTCAATGCTAATAGTTAAAAGAAAATATTCTTACCACATATATAGCTTCCAAAACACCGAGTAATGTAACAAGCTCAACGTCTGGGAACCTCTCGTATTCTTCAAGTACAATTAGTGGTTTCTTAATCCCAGCCTTTAGAGCCCTTTTGACACCCTTGTTAGCAGCGTTTTTAAATATCCTAACATCTTCATAATCTGGATCAACTGGCCCTGTTGGTGAATATATAACTCTTCCCGAGGGAAATTCCGGAAGGGGTAAAACTGCTACCTCATTTTTTAGTGATGGGTCATATTGCAATGCTTTATTTATTACATCTGTTAATGCAGTAGTTTTAATTTTTTGATCCGGTGCAACAATAAAAATAATACCGTCATATTTATCTGACTTAAGGGATGTTTCCACGGTTAGGTTGGTTTTCGGTGGTCTGAAAATAATTAACTAGTTTATCATGTAAATTAATTTCAAATGTTATAATTACCCGTCCTCGACCATCTTGTTAACTGTGTTTCACTACAATGCAAATGCTACTGTTTTTAGATTTATATTTAGACGATACTAGTCGGTGATTTCTGAATTATGGAATAATCACGTTGTTATTATGGAGTGGGGAGCACATTTGTTTATGATAACAATGTGTTAAATGAATTGTTGCCACGAGCCACGAGCGCCCACGAGCAGTGTGAGTAGTGAGTAAGCAAAGCACGTACTAGGTAAAACTGTCAGCTGGTGGAACTGTAATAGGTTCCTGTATCATTATATTAGGTAAAGTTACTTCAAGGTGGCGCCACACAAGGTGAACTGTATAGGATGCTGTAAAACAAGCAATGTTGGTGATTAAACACTATATTGATTATAGACACATGGCCGAGTAGTCAATGTCAGGAACCATTAAATCTTACAACCCATACCGCGCCGTTGCCAAATCTTTAAATTCAGCCATAAGTTTAAATAGTAATAAATATAATATCATTGTAACCGAATGGAAAGGAAGCAGGAGTCGATATGGTTATTTACAAATACATATTAGTGAATTTTTCGTGAATATATATATATATATATATATATATATATATATATATATATATATATATATATATATATATATATATATATATATATATATATATATATATATACGGCCTGAATTAATTCCCGAGTCCCACTTGACCACTTAAGTCAGGTAACCCGGCATACACGGTTGTACAACCTGAATAAATGAAATCCCTAATTTGCCAGTGTTATCTCATATTTCCTTTGGGGTTTTATAAAAAATATAATAATTATAATAAGTTGAAACAGTAAATGTCTTAAATGTATTTATTATTTAGTATTTTTAACAGCAAGTCTGTTCATGTATGGATTACTGTTATTGATTGTTAAAAAAATAAAAAATAAACATTCTAAAATATTACTTTTATTTTGTATAGATATCAAAATAAAACCAACAAACTAGCATTACAAAACACATCTTACCTAGTGTGCAAATTTTGCATTTCTTATAAAAAAGGGTTCAAAAAGACCACACTTGTTTTGTAAACATAAATTTACCCTGCGTTTTATGCACTCGAAAACATTTTCCAATTTATTTGGAAACTTTATAGGGATGCAAATGCAACCTTGGTTAGTGCTTTGTGACAAGAGCCAATCGACAGACCTATAACAAAAATTACAATAATTAGAAAAACAATTATAACATAAAATAACTTAATAACACCCGTAATTGATGGAATACTTTTGTGACAAGTAGTTAAGTGCAGAAGCTAAAACGAATTATATTATAAAATTTTACATACATTTTTATTGAACTTGAAATTTTGTAATGTACGTAAACAAATTGAGGCCCGATTATTTAAACCTCTAATTTACGGTTTTAGGAATGTGCAACATGTAACAAATATGTACCTGTTTGGGCAGATAACCGATGAACAGATTTGGTAGGGCTTTATTCCATGCGATGTCAAATATCGTCAACAACATTCTCTGTTAGAATAGTTGGCCTGTCTGTAGATTTGCCTTTGCAAATACAGTGCTTTTCCTCATATCGTTTAATAAGGACCAATCTGTGGTTTTTAAAAATATCGTATGGAATGTTATCCTCGGGAAAAGCTTCAGAATATTGCTCGATAAATGATTGTATCAAATAAGACCAACTTCCATTTGGATTTCGTGTACCACTGCGAAAATGGGCCATTAAAATAATGGCATCCTTCTCCGGTGTGAAAGGCATCTTTACAATCAAGTCTAAAGAAATGGAACAAATAAATGAACATAACCTTAACATACTTACACTTTTAACTTACGTAAAAACGCAATGAAAATGCTAAGTTTTGATTTTTATTGTCCAACAGATAGAAAATTATTTGAAGAAGGTAAACACTGGTCGAAATTGGAAAATGCACAATATACATAAAAAATAACCGGTCAAAAGGGAAATGAGAGCCAATGGACTGAACTGTCAATTGTCAATTTAGTAACTTTAGGGTCCCTAGCCTAGTGGTTGTTTTTTGTTACTTTTGGACTACCAACTCATAAAATCATATTCTACTAAGAGAGATACAGAATCCGGTCACGTGGGACTCGGGAATTAAAGAAGGCCTTGTATTATATATATATATATATATATATATATATATATATATATATATATATATATATATATATATATATATATATATATATATATATATATATATATATATATATATATATATATATCGTATCGATAACTCAAAACATAAAAAAATAATGGGTCGATTTTAATACAATTTGGTGCGTGGCTTGGATAAGTTCGTTAGCCAGGAAAATCGGAGTAGTTTTTCCGGGAAAATTTTGGGTTTTCCTTCGGAAAATTTTCGTATCTTCGAAAATAACAGAGCTATGACAACCAAATTTGGCACAAACGTTTCTACAATCCAACTTACCCTACACGCCAAAATTCATATCCCTAAGTTGGAAGTAAAAAAAAGGTATAGGCATTTTAAGAAAAGAAAAATTGGGTGCCACTGGTAATCAGAGGAAAACACAAGGACAAGAGATTTTGTGTGATTAACAAATTGAATATTACATCCAACGGTTAAGTTTTCTTGACGCAAAAACTTCTAGAAGTGGCAGAAAAAAGGTTTTGTAAATTTGATAATTTTTCTTGTTCAAACATCAAAGTCGCGATTTTAAACGTCAAAATTTGCAATTTTCAGGCAACGAATTTGAAGCAAATTTGAACTACGTAGACGATATGTCGTAATAAGTGTGTTTTACAAAGCCTTAATATTCAGCTTCAACCATCATTGTCCTCCATTTTACTAAAATATTTTCAGAAAATCCATTTCAAATAGACCCTCTTTCTGATACTTCGGTAGTAGTTTCAGCTATAGAGTTTATGCTTTAATAGTCTATATTTTAGCAAAGTTTCGTAGAAAAAATTCGTTATTGAGAAGATCGCGATTTATGAATTTTAAAAAGATTTCTTCAAATGAGCGCGAACTAGAACCCCAAAAACCCATATACGGGGTCAGTTTCAGTTTTTGTCTGTTTACACATATACAGGGTGACGCTTTTCTGCGGCAAAGCTTAATATATCCGTTATTATACAAGATATGACAAAAAAGTATATTCGTTATACGTTAATTATTGGATTTCTCGAAACAATTATATACGTTAATTATAAGGTGGTGTCCCGAGCTACATCTTATAAATCTATTTTGTCAATCACACAAAATCTATTTTGACAATCACAGGATCGCCCATAAGTCGTTGGTGATACACCCTTTCTTTTTTTTAATAGAACACCCCCTTATTTTATTGCATTTTTGTGTTTTCCAGCAAATTATAATGCATGTTTGTAGGAAAAGAAAATGGATATCGTTCATCCATTTTGAGTTATTTCAATTGTATTGCAACTTTTCACGTTTTTGTCACATATTTTAAACACATATCTCAGATTGTGAAACGGCGTTTTTATCAATAGGTAGCAGAGCCCCATGGAAATGACGCATTCAGGGAGCTTTTTGTTTGTATTACTCGTCGAAAAAATCGAGCTGCCGTATACAGGCACGCTCAAATAGTGAATTTTAAAAGTTTTTGCAGAAATGTTTTTAGTGTTTCTCTGGAACTTATTTTTGTAAGATTTTTGTGATATTTTGGTAATTAATAATAAATGTTTGGTAAGTTATTGTAAAAAAAGTGGTCGAATTTTTGTGAAAAATATAATTTAGTGTAACAGTACTGAAGGCAATTTCTGAAAAAAAAATAGGGATATTTTCTAAAATAAATTTTTGCAAATTTTTATACCTTTTTGTGTCAAAAAAACTTGAAAAAGCTAATAGTTAACTATAACCAGAATTGTTCAAAACTCGCTGACAAATTGTTTCTTTCCTGATGTTGTCCCTTCAGAAAAATTCCTTTGACTTTTATCCGATGACGCACCTACATGCTTAAGGCCGGACTATATATATATATATATATATATATATATATATATATATATATATATATATATATATATATATATATATATATATATATATATATATATATATTCATTGATTGTTGTTGCCCTTACTTGGTGAAACTTGTCCATACTGCATACAGACTTGGAGAATACTCCTCTGGCTTCACTGTTGGTTTTTAGTGGTGAAGGACATAGCCAGCGCGTGAGCTAACTGGAGCAAGTGGCCCTTCGAATTCTGGAAGTTCTATGATGTTCTTCAATGCTTCTGTGACTATAGTTTCGCTGCTTGACAGCATTTTCAGACAGATTAAAATTTAATTAGTACGAAATCATGACAACTACAAATAAATATCTGTTGCTATGTTATGATATGATGTTTTGACCAAAAAATTTTATCAAATTGAAAATAAAATGAAACACAGATGACAGATGAGGTTTTGAAAATGTCTATGTGATGTATGTCAATATTTAACATAAAAACTAGAACTAGCCTATAATAACTATGATAACAGTTACAACAATAAAATAAATAAACAATAACAGTATAAAAGTAGTCTCTATACAACGAAAATATCGACATACATCAACTCATTATTTTATTACAACTTTTTTGAAATAATAGTTAAATTTATTTTCTTTGACATATTTAATTAGAAAGAAGAATATCCAAGAAAGGGGAATTTATTAAATCAGTTTGCTCGTTTAAAACATGGTAGTTATTGTCGTGTGTGTGCCTTTTGACTTCTAAAGCTTCAAAAAAGTCTAGTTTACGTTTGTCATTATAAAAATGTTGTGGTTGTATGCGGTTATTTATTGTAGGTCTATGTTCGGTATCAATAATATGTTTTGCAAATGTAGATTTGTCAGCGTGGTTATTTCTAAATGCAGAAATATGTTGTTTGTGTCGGGTGTTAAAATTTCTAGAAGTTTGACCTATGTAAATTGCGTTACAATGTGTACAAGCTAATTTATAAACTCCAGCTTTTGTCAGGAAACAAGATTTTTCTTTCGCGTTAAATAACAAATCACGCGTCGTGTTGTAAGATTTAAAAGCTACCTTTGTATTTGTACAAGTGTTTAAAATTTTTGAAATGTTTTCTGAAATGGTTCCAAAATAAGTTATCGAAACGTATCTGTTGTCTTCTTTGTCTCTAATATTTGGATAAATTAAATTAATCGCTAATTTGTATTCTTTTCTCTCTATCATTTTATCTATTATTTTAACAGAGTAGCCATTATTAAATGCTGTTTGTTTAATTATTGAAATTTCTTTTTCAAAATTGTTTTGCGACATAGGTATTGAAAATGCACGATGTATCATAGAATGATAGGCTGACAGCTTTTGTGAAAAAGGGTGACATGAATCGTATGGTATGGTTGTGTCAGTGTAAGTTGGTTTCCTATATATTGAAAAGTCAAATGAATTATTTTCTAATTTTCTAATTGTTAAGTCTAAAAAGTTTATACAACTGTTAGCTTCTTCTTCTAAAGTAAACTTAATATTTGTGTGAAAGCTATTAATAAAATTTAAAAATTCATATAATTCTGTATGACTACCTTGAAAACATGCTAAAATATCATCTACGTATCTGTACCAAAAGACAATATTATGTGAAAGTCCTGATGTTAAAATTTGGTTTTCTAAGTTTTCCATAAATATGTTGGCTAATGAAGGTGACAACGGACTACGGTGACAACGGACTACCCATAGGCAGACCTTCATTTTGCATATAAATTTTATTATTAAATTTAAAATAGTTTTGTTTTGTACATTCATTAAAAAGATTCATTATTTCTTGTCTTTTTATGACATTTACGTTCTTTTCTATTAAAACGTTTTCTAATAGAGGTAAACATTCTTTAGGGGGTATCTTAGAATACAATAGCTTTCACACAAATATTAAGTTTACTTTAGAAGAAGAAGCTAACAGTTGTATAAACTTTTTAGACTTAACAATTAGAAAATTAGAAAATAATTCATTTGACTTTTCAATATATAGGAAACCAACTTACACTGACACAACCATACCATACGATTCATGTCACCCTTTTTCACAAAAGCTGTCAGCCAATCATTCTATGATACATCGTGCATTTTCAATACCTATGTCGCAAAACAATTTTGAAAAAGAAATTTCAATAATTAAACAAACAGCATTTAGTAATGGCTACTCTGTTAAAATAATAGATAAAATGATAGAGAGAAAAGAATACAAATTAGCGATTAATTTAATTTATCCAAATATTAGAGACAAAGAAGACAACAGATACGTTTCGATAACTTATTTTGGAACCATTTCAGAAAACATTTCAAAAATTTTAAACACTTGTACAAATACAAAGGTAGCCTATAAATCTTACAACACGACGCGTGATTTGTTATTTAACGCGAAAGAAAAATCTTGTTTCCTGACAAAAGCTGGAGTTTATAAATTAGCTTGTACACATTGTAACGCAATTTACATAGGTCAAACTTCTAGAAATTTTAACACCCGATACAAAGAACATATTTCTGCATTTAGAAATAACCACGCTGACAAATCTACATTTGCAAAACATATTATTGATACTGAACATAGACCTACAATAAATAACCGGATACAACCACAACATTTTTTTAATGACAAACGTAAACTAGACTTTTTTGAAGCTTTAGAAGTCAAAAGGCACACACACGACAATAACTACCTTGTTTTAAACGAGCAAACTGATTTAATGAATTCCCCTTTCTTGGATATTCTTCTTTCTAATTAAATATGTCAAAGAAAATAAATTTAACTATTATTTCAAAAAAGTTGTAATAAAATAATGAGTTGATGTATGTCGATATTTTCGTTGTATAGAGACTACTTTTATACTGTTATTGTTTAGTTATTTTATTGTTGTAACTGTTATCATAGTTATTATAGGCTTTTTATGTTAAATATTGACATACATCACATAGACATTTTGAAAACCTCATCTGTCATCTGGGTTTCATTTTATTTTCAATTTGATAAAAATTTTTGATCAAAACATCATATCATAAAATAGCAACAGATATTTTTTTGTAGTTGTCATGATTTCGTAATAATTAAATTTTAATCTGTCTGAAAATGCTGTCAAGCAGCGAAACTATAGTCACAGAAGCATTGAAGAACATCCTAGAACTTCCAGAATTCGAAGGGCCACTTGCTCCAGTTAGCTCACGCGCTGGCTACGTCCTTCACCACTAAAAACCAATAGTGTAGCCAGAGAAGTATTCTCCAAGTCTGTATGCATATATATATATATATATATATATATATATATATATATATATATATATATATATATATATATATATACAACGTATTACATGTAACTTGTTTGGGTCATGGCATTATAAGATTAGCAGGGTGTATAAGAGAGCAGTTTCCTTTAGTATATGATCTTATTAATTATATTAAAAAATTATTTTAACGGATTCAATACGCATTCACTTTTACAAAGAACACGCTCCAAATCTTTAATTGCCTACGTGTTATAACTCGTTGGGGTACATGGCTTGATGCAGCTATACTTTATGCTGACAATTACGACCTAATTGGAAGCGTTATTAGCGCTCTGAACGATTCCTCTTTCATCGCTCTCATAAACTCCAAAAATCTTTTAAAAAATCCAGCCTTGAAGAAAAATTTAATATATTATTTTATTATCCTTTTGTATTTTTTTATATTTCAACAACACACCACGAGGGCTCACAGTCTAAATACTATCGTACTGTGGATGTCGACAAGGAGGAAAGAGGCAACTTGTTAATTCTGGACTTGAAGGTTTGGAGGTTCGGAGGAGAAGGAAAAACATGTGCCGGCAAGGAATTCCACAACTTGGAAGTCCTCGGGACAAAAGAGCGGGCATAGAAGGATGTTATATGACTGGTGATCTGAACAGTAAAAGGGTGTATCTGCTCTGTTCCCCTGGTAGATCTGTTGGGGGCAGTAGGTGGAGGAACTATAAAATGAGAGAGGAGAGAGAGAGAGAGAGAGAGAGAGAGAGAGAGAGAGAGAGAGAGAGAGAGAGAGAGAGAGAGAGAGAGAGAGAGAGAGAGAGAGAGAGAGAGAGAGAGAGAGAGAGAGAGAGAGAGGTCACCAACGGCACGTCGCTAGGCAAGGGATGGCAGCCTTTGGGTGCGGGTAGGGTCACCGATGTGACGTATATCTTTCTTCTGAGTGGAGTCCAGGATAGCGAGTTAAGAAGCAGCAGCGGCACCCAAGATGTGGGAGCAGTATTTGATGTTTGGCCTTATTTGTGAAGTATATAAGGTATAGAGATTAGCTGGTGAAAAGTATTAGCGAGCCCGGAAGAGGAAACCTAATTTCTTAGCTTCTGCAATTGATGTGACATGTTGGTGCCAATTGAGATTTCGATCCACAGAAATACCAACAAGTGAAAAGGACTCATTACTTTGAATAACTTGGTTCTTCATTGTGATGGGTCTAGCGCTGGTGTGTTTCTTATGAGATAGAAAGCAAGACTGCGATTTGGTGGTGTTGAATTGTACAAGATGTCTGCTTCCCCAGTCTAATATTTTTTGGACATCCACAGAGACAGAACTCTCCATGAGTCTGCGATCCTCATCTAATGGGGCTAAAGAGACAGGCTTAGAATATTGTATATTTGAGTTGCGGGTGCTGTCGTCTGCGTAACTATGAGCTGGGATGGATGTGCTAGAGATGAGGTAATTGATGTGGAGAAGAAACAAAGTAGAGGCTAAAACTGAACCTTAAGGGACTCCTGCATTAATTGGATACAGTTCAAAGGAATGGCCATCCACGACAACAGAAATGCTCCGGTTGGAGAAGAAATGTGCTGTCCAGGTATAGAGTTTTGGTGTTAGGCCATAGGCCGGAAGTTTATTAAGCAGCGCTGCGTGCCAGACCTGGTCGAATGCTCTGGATATGTCTAGAGCGACAATCTGGGATTCACCGTGCAGTTCCCTAAGAATTAGTCCAAGGATGGGTGACAAAGGAAAGGAGGTCCGCAGTTGATCTGCACTGACGGAATCCATACTGCCTGTCGTGGATTAGACTGTGTTTTTTAAGAAACTTTAGTGTTTATATACTTTTCTATCACTTTAGACACGACTGAAGGGAGAGAAATAGGCCTGTAGTTGCTAGGAAGCGCTTTGGATCCTTTCTTGGGGACGGGTTGTACTCGAGCAGTTTTCCAGTTACTAGGGAATATGCCTCTATTATAAGATGTCTGAAACAGACCAGTCAGGACAGGAGCAAGTTCTGGTGCTCATTTTTTGAGAACAATTGCTGGGATCTCGTCAAGACCAAAGGCTTTCCTGGTATTAAAAGAAGTTAGCATCTTTCGTACCTCGAACTGATGAGTGAACTGCACTATAGCACGATCAGCGATGAAACCGGGCTTTTGCAGAGTTCTCGATTCCGAATTATACCCGTCTCTAGGGGCCGAGAAGGGGTAGGCTGCCTCTTTAGCCAATCAGACCGCCGTTCGAAAAGGTTAATCTCCAGGGTGGCATCTTCGCGTTGACCATCATTGCTTGACGTGCCCAGGGTGAACAACTGTATTTTGGTGTTCATAGTCGGCACGTGCGTGTGGCAAAAAATGTGTGGAAAATAACGACGGAACAGATGGGTATACATTTAAGTTTTAAAAAAACAATAGATATTACTATTTACAAAATAATTTAATAAAACAAAACACAATAAATAACATTTGGTTTCTTGAACACAACGAAATCAGTCAAACACATTATGGACGTGAAGTGGATGAGGTGGTGTCTCCAGGATAATACGCTGAATATGCAATGTTCTGGGCATCGTTATTTCCATTAGTCCATACTCTTGAATATGGACCTCCCTGGTTTGCCTCCCATCCTGGTTCGTAAGAGCTGGGAGCAGATGTCGACTGCATTGGAGGTCCATATAAAGATGATGGAGGTTCAGCTGGTGCCATTGCCATTGGCATTGGCATTCCTTAAGAATAATATGTATCAGCTAATGCACAAACATACTAAATAAGACATGTTTCGTAAAGTACTATGATTTACTATTATAATAATATTTAAAAAAATCTCATGACAGTAAAGATAAATAATTAGATTTTTGGATGCAACTATTATTGTGCAACATTATTGTTCTAGTAAATTGGTCAGAACTGGCTAGTTCAAATTTTAGATAACTTTTTGTAATGAAAGCAATTGTTGTTTAGTTTTATTTTTATTTTCCAAACTATACTTGTCGAAGCTCATCAGAAATTCCAATCTTGACTTAGGTGATGGGTACCGAAATTGATTTAGTTGCAGCAATAAGAATAAAAGTAAAAATAAGAATACACTTTTTGTACAGGATTATGGACATTAATTTTGTAAAGTAGTGGATAGCCAGATCAAGTTATTAGGTTACTTTTCGTAATAAAAATAAAGTTATTTACTCTGGTAACCGAACTAAAGACTGAAATCTTTCAAAACCGAGTCTAAACTGACTTAGAACTGCAAAAAAATCCTTGAAGCAACAGGCGACAAACAATAAAATAACTTTGATAAAGTTACCAGGGCATCAAGGCATTGGAGGAAATAAGAAAGCAGATAGCTTTGAAAAAAGGTCAGCAACAACATCACTTTATAATCCAAAGCCTTATTGTGAACTAAAAAAAGCCATGTAAGAAATTTACTTGATATTTGGGAGACGAGCCAAATGCTGTCATAATGGAGGAGAGCGCCAGGTTTAAGGCAGGAAAAACGGTTCATCGCCATATAAACAGAGACGTCTGAACTGTTTTTTGAATTCAACAGGAACGATATGAGAACAATCACCGGACTTTTCACAGGGCACTCTCCAGTAAGGTGTCACATTATGAAGATAGGTAAGGGGGACAGTGAAAACTGGATATACTGCACTGAACCAGCAGAAGCAACAGAACACTTACAATGGAAATGAATGGATCAGTTTTGTAAAAGGCTCGAATACCATGGAACGGTGACACCAACGCCCCAGGAAATGGGTCAAATAGCTCCCAAAAAGAAAGTGGACCAGATAAAACGTCTTTGCTTTTTGAGCAACTATAACAAAAAAGGGTCATGCACAAAAGACCCATTGGGGTAGCAGCGGTGAGAGGCTAAAGGCCTACACGACTCATTAAAAAATTAACCACCTACTATCTACTCTAGTAACCATTCACCTGGAAATCTACCAGGATATAAGGTTTTAATTGTTTTTAGAATTTATTTTGTATGGATACATTTATATAAATAAATTCGTGCCCCAAATTTTGTTTAGCTAATCAAAGCTTTACACTTTATTTATATTCTAACTAATAATATTGAAACACTCGTGACCCTGATTGATAGATGCCAGCCTGCAAAGCGAAAGGTTCCGAGTTCGATTCCCAGGCGAGGCAACGAGAAGCTCACATTGTCTGACAAATTGAAAGAAGTTGACTGATAATACAAAAATATATTTTTTTTCTCATTTGTTGGCCTCGAGATTTACTCTTACGGCCACGGAATTTTTTCACAAAATTCTCGATACCTCTATTTACTAATTTGCATTTAATCAATGCAGTTATGACCTACATGCCACTTGGTTCTCATAAGCTCTACGTGGTTATCTATACACATGACAAAAATAATGTTATCTAAATAATATTTGCAAACAAAGTTATACAAAAGCACAAGCAAAGATATTCTGAGAACTTTAGAAGTCAAATATCGAAACATGTCGAATTTAAAAGAATCTCTATATTTTGGTCGTAAATACAAACGAGTGAAGATTGAAACCTGTGACAAACATTGATAAGTACAATTTGGAGAATCCAATTCATCACAATACAGTTTTTAGACCTGACAATCGGTTCTATAATAATGGCAGCGTCATCAGAGGGACGTACACACAGCTTATTCATCCCTTTGATGACGCTGGCATTGTTAGGAAAACGATCGTCAGCTCTAAAAACTGTATTGTGATGAATTGGGTTCTCCAAATTAACTTATCGTAAATACTGAAGATATCGAATTTTCAACAAAATGGTGCAAAACCCAAATGAAGATTTATTTGCATAGAATAAACAATCTAATTAGGATGAAAAATTCTAAAATTAAAATGAACAGCTACAGTGTATTTATATCGCACCTAGGTAACGAACTAATCCGAAATAAAAATTGTAGTCGGCGACCCCTCGTTTGTCTATTGTGTCAATATTGAACGGGCGAGGTAGAAGAACTACTTTAATCTTCAATATTGGCACAATAGACAAACGATGGGTCGCCGACTACAATTTTTACTTCGGATGAGTTCGTTACCTAGGTGCGATATAAATACACTGTAAATGTTGATTTTAATTTTAGAATTTTTCATCCTCTGATGACGCTGACGTTGTTTAGGCCCCCTAGAATACATATCCGGGGTCAGTTTCAATTTATATATATATATATATATATATATATATATATATATATATATATATATATATATATATATATATATATATATATATGTATGTATGTGTGTATGTGTGTATGTATGTATGTATCACACCGATAAACAAAAAAAAAGAATGGGCCGATATTGATTAAATTTGGTGAGTACCTTCTTTTGCAAGTGGCTTGGATGAGTTTGTTAGCCGGGAAAATCGGTACAGGCTTTCCCGGAAAATGTTGTGTTTTCTTTCGAAAAAAATATATATCTCCGGAAATAACAAAGTGAGGGCAACCGAATTTGGTAAGCGGGTTTATATCGTTATAGTTAAATTACGTACAAAAATCTAGCTCTGCAGCTTAAAATACAAAAAAGTTATAGGCATTTAAAGAAAATAAATTGGGGGTTCCTCAAAACGTCAGAATTGGCAACATTTAGGCAAAGAAGCTGAAACTAATACGGGCTATGGAAAGAAATCTGTCTCAAGAAGAATGTTTTACAAACCCTGAAGTCTTAGCTTCAACCGTCATTGTCCTTCACTTTACTAAAATATCTAGTAGTCTTAGCTAGAGAGTTTATCGTTTAATGGTATATAACTTCTGGCGAATTTTCGTAAAAAATCAATAAAGTTTAGTATGTCCGTTATTATGCAAGATACGAACAAAAATTGTATACATTAATTATAGGGTGCAATGAGCTACATCTTAAAAAATTATTAAAATCACAGGTGGGCCATAAGTTGTTGGTAATACAAATTTTCTTTTTTTTTTTTTTTTTAGTCGAACACTCCCTATGTTATTGAATCTTTCATTTTCCATCGAAATAAAATGCATGTTTGTAAGAAACGAAATTCTGGAAGCAGCCAGTGCATTATGGTAGCGAATTTTGATTAAATGCTTTAAATTTGAATACCTCAATTTGCTATTAACCTATAAGGTTGACCAAGAAACGAGTTTTTTCGGGACCACTTTAAGTTTACTTTCGGAAATTCTTGTACATTTTCAGACTATAAAGTTATTTGTTGAAACATGGCACATTGTTTTTACTATATAGGTTATACTGGTAACCAATTAGATGCCTGCTTTCTTAAAAGAAAACTCACATATTTGCTATTAAAATGTTTTTTATGAAAATTCACTACCATAACGCACTTGCTGCGTCCAGACTTTTATTGTATATTCAGTTTTGTATTTCTGTTAGTGATGAAACAATAAACTGCGAAATAGCCGTAAATTCCAAGAGAAAACTCTAGATTATATTAGCGAGCTTTCGAAGTTATTTACTCTTTTATCAAGGCTACAACATAAAAAGAAAAATTACAGCTTAGATATGAAAAATAAATGTGGTTTAAATACTTATTAAGGGCTATCGTTGGTAATGTTTTTTAAGGAAAAACGATCACCCAAGTAATAATTAACCGATTGTGATAATACTTGGCACACATTATGCTCCTTTTGTAAGTAGCGTGCATGAGATCGTTCTCCACCTATATCAGGCTATCTTCACGGAAAATTTGGATTTTGTTCTAAAAATGTTTACATCTTTGATAATGGAAAGTTGCCTAAGCAAAATTAGTACTTAATTTGATTTATAGAAAAAATTATAGCAAATGCCAAATTTCAAGTTTTGAGTTTTATGGAAGACTGAGTTGAAAAATTGACTCCTTCAGGAGGCCAAAGAATATCTAAAGGTTCTGTATGATAAACACATTTTATTGAAATTTTTATCCAAAAACGTGATTTTGAGCTAAGAAACTAAAAGATATCAAATCATAAAATGAAATCTTATACCGAAAATAAGCTAAATAGCTATTACATAATTAATCAAATAGGATCCACAATGTAAATAGGAATCTTACGAAATATTACTGTCGAGGAATAAGAAACATTTGGGATGAATTTTGATTTTAGATGGAAACAAAATTGTAAACTTAAATTACATATATTGACAGCATAGGGCTAAATTATGGATTACATTATCACTCGACTTTAGGAAGACTATGTTAAATACACCATTTTTATAAATTGTGTCTAATAAGAACAATCACGAAGTTTTTTTGTTTATGGTACCCGGTATAGTTACTCTCACTAACTCACTATTACTGTTTGTGTGCTTCATTGATTGTTGTTGCCCTTACTTGGTGAGACTTGTCCATACTACATACAGACTTGGAGACTACTCTGGCTTCACTGTTGGTTTTTGTAGGTGAAGGACGTAGCCAGCGCGTGAGCTAACTGGAGCAAGTGGCACTTAGAATTCTGGATGTTCTGAGAATGCTGTCAAGCAGCGAAACTATAGTCACAGAAGCATTGAAGAACATGCTAGAAGATCCAGAATTCGAAGGGCCGCTTGCTCCAGTTAGCTCACGCGTTTGGAGGTTCGGGGGAGAAGGAAAAACATGTTCCGGCAAGGAATTCCTCGGGACAAAAGAGCGGGCATCACAAGCATATTTGCATGAAAACCTATTTTTGAAAATTAACTACCATAACGCACCTGCTGCGTCCGAACTTTTTGTTATAATTAAAGAACTTACCTGACTTGTTGACCAGTTGATAGATGACAAAACCAAGTACAATAGCAATGGCCAGTTTACTTAAAATTAGAGCTTTAAGTGATTTCAAGCCAATGATAGCTACAAATATGGGGAGTAGAGCTTTCAGCTTCAGTTTCAACAGAAGAAGTAGTGGAAAGAGCAGTTTTTTCTTTAGCATTCCTCTACCTGTAAATAAAATCAATTAAGTAAACTCACCCAGATACTAATAAACAAGAGTCTGAGTCAACATACATTTAAACATTTTATCTTTTATATACCCCCCTCCCCTCGTCGTGCTGAAAAAAGTACATGTAAATGTGCACGGCACTTCTGTAAGAAACATAATATTTAAATCTTTTTTAGAAAATTTACTATTATGTTAGTGAATTTTCTAAAAAATATTCACTAATGAGGAGGTTTTGACTTCCAATGAGCGAAAACTAGGCCCCCTAGAATACATATCCAGCGTCTGTTTGAATTATATATATATATATATATATATATATATATATATATATATATATATATATATATATATATGTATATGTATATATATGTGCGTGTGTATCACACCGATAACTAAAAAAATATTGGGCCCATTTCGATCAAATTTGGTGAGTACCTTCCTTGTGCAAATGGCTTGGATAAGTTCGGTAGCACGCAAACGCACAAAAGCAAAATATTTTGTGTAGATAACAAAATCCATTGTATGTTACAGACAATGACTAAGTTTTTTGGCGCAGAAATGCCAAGAAATGACAGAAAAATTAGTTTGAAAATTTGATAAATTTTCTTCTTAAAACGCCAAAGTCGCGTTTTAAAACGTCAAAATTGGCAACTTTTAGGTAAAGGACCTGAAGCTAATACGCACTGTAGAGAAAATGGCGCAAGAAATGTGTTTTACAAGTCCGTAAGTTTCGGCTTCAACCGTCATTGTCCTTGATTTTACTAAAATATTTCCAGAAAATTCATTTCAAATAGACCATTTCTCTAATGCTTCAGCAGTAGTTTTAGTTATAGAGTTTATGGTTTAATTGTTTATAATTTTTAAAATATTTTCGTAGAAGAAATTCGCTCACGCGGAGACCTCTACTGGAATTTTAAAAATATTTTTTCAAATGAGCGCGAACTAGGTCCCCTATGACCCATATCCGAGGTTACTTTCAGTTTTTATCTGGTAACATATATCCAGACTGATCCATTTCTACGGCAAAGCTTAATATTACTGTTATTATACAAGATACGAGAAACAATTGTGTACGCTAATTATAGGGTATCTTGAGCTGCACTATAAAAATTATGTCGACAATCACAAGTGGCACATAAGTCGTTCGCGATACAACAAAAACACCACTTATGTTATTGAATTTTTGCATTATCTATCGTATTGTAATGCATGTTTGTTTTCGAGTTATTTCAATTGTTTTGCAATTTTTCACATTTTTAGCACATATTCAAAATTGTGACACGTCATTTTTATCAACAAAAATCGGAGTCTAATGCAAACAGCGCATCCAGAGATGTTTTCGTTTATGTTATTTCATGGAGAAATAGAAATTCCGTATAGAGGGCGCTCTCAAGTAGTGACTGGATTAAAAAAATGAAACTGTCGTAACTCAATTGCTTCCAATAGAGCAGTCTGTATTTTGTGTTTCAGAAGCGAAGGGCATAAAAGTAGATGTTTGACAAGTTATTTAAAAAAACTGTTTTTGGATTTTCATGAAAAAGTGTTTGTAAATTTTCATGTAAAAGGATTTTTGGGAGTTTTCTTGAAAAGCTTATTTGATAAAATATGGTACATTGCTTCTCCTATATAGGTTATACTGGTAACCAAATTTGATGCCTGCTTTTAGTAAACATTTTCATAAAACATTTTTATGAAAATTCACTACAATAACGCACTTGCTGCGTCCATACTTTTTTTATTTTTAAATTATTTTAGAAAGCTATAAAAACTTATTGTGGGTTGCAATGTATTACGACTGAAAAGCTTTACAAGAATTTATCTAAATAAGTGCGAGACGGAGCTAGACTCTGTCACTAATATTTCAGCATTTAGTGTCACTGTGCTACCAGGTGCTTCACTTTCACCGAAAACTAAGATAAAACAGCCGAGTTAAGAAATTTTTTTGGTGATGCACTCGTATTTTAAATAGTTTTTTTAATTAAAAAGGGGTATCTGTTTTGTCCTTTAACTTGACGGTGTACTGAAGGAAAAGTTAATAAATAAAAATATATAATTTTTAATGAAAATTATAGCAGTATCAATGGCCTTGTAGTAATAACGTGTGCCTATAAACTCGATTCGAGTACATTAGGGGATCATTTTACTTTTTGTGTACATATTGGTCTAATTTACCAATACAAACCGAGGTTGTTGCATTGTGTTTGAGAAACTGTAAGGTGTGCATATTTCGCTCTTCCGATAGCCCGTAGAACCGCCAGTCCCATGTACTAGGCGATTTTGGGCACGTTAAAGATCCCCCATGTTCTTACAGAAGGGCAGGGGTTCGTGAGATTTCCGGGATTATAAGGTGAAACTGCGCTCTGGTGTCGGTGATTTGTGGTGGAAATAGACCGACGACAATACAAGAAAAACTATATGGTTTTAAATAATTTTAATTAGCACACTTACCTTCATTGTCCTTAACGTCTACATCCATGCCAGTCCTTGGATTGTAGACCACTTCAGCCCCATCGAAAATAATTTCAGGCAACTTGTATCTAAATTCATGTGTCTTAAAAACTCTTGCTACCCTCTTGAAAATCGCAGCATCCATGCTCTGCAAAACAAATAAATCACAACATACCAATCACAACACTATAACAATATTTTTTCTATATCTTCACCTTAGCACTCCTTGATGTTTCACTTTGAATATTGAGAACGTTATCTAAATAAGACAAGACATGCAATTTTACACAATCCATATCAGCACATTTGTCCAACACAGAAGACACAAGTTCATCCCCTGATCTAGGCCCGACATTTTGTCCGCTAACAAACACCCCGAAGGCCACTAATGCCAATGCTAACCTCCACATCATTGTTCTTTTGTTTCTGATCGTAAATTAATGACTAACTAGATGTGGGTGCGGTTATATATCAGAGTCTATGGGTCAGTCGATCAGTGGTGACTTGATTATTAATAAGCACCACCTGAATAGCTATTTTGTTTATGGTGCCTGTTCCGCTAGAAGATCCGGACCTGTACGTGCCGAGAAAGGACGCTGGAGAAATTCCTTCCGATTTCAAGTGACAGTTGATGAGATGAATTATAATTTTACTGGTGCGGATTTTAATTATTGTAAGTATCGCATACATTGTTTGGTGTCTCCTACAAGAATGTGGCGCACCATATTAGCATGCTAATAATAACTATTGTAGTAAGTTTTGCTAGTATAAAAAAGTTCCAAAGCAACAAATGCGTTATGCGAGCAAATTTTCGTCGTTTTAGTGAATTTTCTTTGAAAAAATCACTAATGAGGAGCTCTCGACCTTTGAATTTTGAAAAAATTGCTTCAAATGAGCGCGAACTAGGCGCCCTAGCATATCGGGGGTCAGTTAAAAAATTTATATTTATATGATTATATATATATATATATATATATATATATATATATATATATATATATATATATATATATATATATATATAATCATATATAGCCGTTTCTCAATAACTACTTCGATTTGAAATTTGAAAATTTACACGCATACGTTCGAGACAAATTCCAGTTCAGTGAAAATAGTTTACTTTATGTCAAACTTCCGGTTAAACCATCAACTTCCTTATTTTAAATAGAACATGGTAATTTTCATTATATTTTCGAATTCTACATTAAATTTCAGTTAAATTATTACTAATACACCATATGTCAAAAATCAACCGTTTTCGAAATTTTTCGATTTTTTCGAAAATTCTCGCGAAAACAAAGGTGAACGTTGCAGGCTCTCTCTCTCTGTGGAAGTACAACCGAGAAGACTCAGTTTTTGTGCAGATTACCCTCAGATTGGCACCTAAACTAGACGTTTGATAGCCTTTCTTTGAAGTATACAGAGTGATAAGAATTAGCCGTGCCATTTGGTAAAATTGAAATCACAATTACTCGCTTATTTCAAGTGGAACACCCTATATTTTATGAGCTATTTCGGTTTGCATCTGGCTTCCCTTTCAACGTGTATTAGCATTCCCTATACCTAAATTCCATCGTTTCCCGAATATTTCAATTTTATCGGATTCAGTTAATTCAAATTGCCACAATAGATTTAAGGCAGGCTTTGGCACTTGATAATATGCTTGTTGACGTCTACATGTCAAAAGAGCGTGAAGCGAAGCTTATTGTCATAAAAATCGAGATACTATCAGTCAACGCGGTGCAAAAATGGCAAACTTGCAGGACACAAACGACGATTTTTTGGAGCTTCTAATTATTTATGGTGAATGTCAACGAATTGTGGGCCGAACATGTCATGCATTTGCAGAAAAGTACCCGAATAAACCGAAACCCAGTCACGACATGATAAAAAGGTTGCTGCAAAATTGTGCACAGCATGGAAGTTTTCGCCCAAAAGTACAGAAGCGTGAGCCGCTCGTCGATAACGAGTAACAAGGTAAACGAACTGAACCTATTGGCATTTGTTGCTGATCCCAAGGCATCTATCAGTGATTGCGAAAAAGAATTACGCTTGTCAGCGAGAACGATTCACAGAATTCTGAAAAAGCATCATTGGAGACCCTTCTCTTACCACCCGATACATGGTTTGCAACCAAACGATCTTCCTAGACGTGTTGAGTTCTGTGAATGGCTCCGATTGAAAACACAAGAAGATGAGAATTTCTGCAAGATAATTATTTGGTGTGATGAGGCAAAGTTCTTCAAAAATGGCATGCACAATCGCCACAATAGTCACTTCTGGTCAAATGAGAATCCCCATGTTACCAGGATCAACCATTTCCAAGACACGTGGTCATTAAATGTGTTTTGTGCAATTAAGAACGATAAGATTTTTGTGATTAAAATATACGATTAAAATATCACTGGTATAAGTTATAATGATATTTTACACGAAGTGATTCTAGTTTCTCTCAATACATTTGGTTTAGAAAAAGCTAGAACAAGCTGGTATCAGCAAGACGGAGCACCTCCCCACAGTTTCCATTTAGCTCATGATTTTTTGCAACAACATTTTGAAGACAGGTAGATTGCCCATAACGGCCCACATAGATGGCCACCACGATCCCCTGACTTAACACCTCTGGATGCAAGCATCTGGGGCTACATCAAAAATAAAGTTCACCACGAACCTGACACCACCAAAAAAGACATGGTAGGTAGAGGTTTACGTGCCTTCAATTCACTGAATTCGAGACAAATCAGAAAGGCTACGAAACAAAACATTATAAGACGAATAACAAAATGCCTCCATGTCAGTGGGAGTAACTTTGAGCATTTGTTATAAGTTCCACATTTTTTTTAAATTGTTTTTGTGTTTTAGTTTTCCACTAGCTTTTAGTTAAGTTCTGTACTCATTTATAATAAATATATATATTGTTATATATTGTTGAGTTGCATTTTGGTTTTACAAGTTAGTTAACAACACATTGATTTTACAGAACTAAAACAAGGGAAATGAAGTTTTGGGGTTTTCCCCAAAACGTCAAAGTCCTGATTTGATTTATTTAAAAAAAAAAGTCGCAAGAAGAGTGTTCTACAAACTATTAAGTTTTAGCTTCAACCGTCAGTGCCCTTCATTTTACTAAAATATTTGCAGAAAATTCATTTCAAATAGACCCTTCCTCTGATGCTTTGGCAGTAGTTTTAGTTAAGTTTATGGTTTAACGGTCTATAATGTTTGGATAATTTTCGTACAAAAACTCGTTAGTGAGGAGACCGCGATTTTTGAATTTTAAAAAGATTTCTTCAAATGAGTTCAAACTAGGCCCACTAGAATCCATATCCTCGTTAAGTTTCAGTTTCTATCTCTTTACATATATACACGGTGATGTATTTCTACGGTAAAGCTCAATTTTGATTGTTATTATACAAGATACGAGAAAAAATTGTATACGTTAATTATAGGGTATCTTGAGCTGCATCTTATAAAATCATTTTGACAATTACAGGCTGGCCCATAAGTAGTTGGTGATTCCTAGAAATTTTTTTCGAACATCCCCTACCTTATTACATTTTTGGATTTTTCATCGAAATATGATGCATGTTTGTAAGAAAAAAATATCTAGATGCAGCAAGTGCGTTTTGGTAGCGAATTTTCATTAAATGCTATAAATTTAAATAACTCAATTTGCTATTAAGCTAAGGTTCTTTGGCTAGGAAACCAGTTATCTCGGAAGCATTTTAAGGTTATTTTCGGAAAATCTTGTACATTTTCAAGCAATAAGGTATTTTAATAAAATAGGGTAGGTACATTATGTTTCGCCTATACAGGTTATAGTGGTGATCAAACG